>MU778537.1:257820-277280 GCA_026770625.1 Nicotiana glauca
TTTTATGTTTGGGACTGCGGGACGTATCCCGGGAGATCCCCCTGCACTTTTATTTTGGGACTACGGGACGGTATCCCGGGAGATCCCCCTGCACTTTTATTTTGGGACTACGGGACGGTATCCCGGGAGATCCCCCTGCACACTGATGATTGGACTATGGGACGGTATCCCGAGAGATCCTTTGATATTGATATGAGATTTGGACTACGGGACGATATCCCGGGAGTTTCATTGGACAGTTGAGGTAAAGGGCTACAGGACGGTATCTTGGGAGACCCNCCACCGTTGTGTTCATTAGTTTTCATCAGACTTCGATAATGTTAATATCTTGCTATTTTATTGTTTCTGTCTCTGTAGGGCCCTGACTTTTCCTCGTCACTACCCAACCGAGGTTAGGCTTGGCACTTACTGAGTACCGCTGTGGTGTACTCACGCCTCTTCTGCGCATGTTTTTCATGTGCAGATCCAGGTACCTCTATGCAGGCGTATTATCAGTAGCTGCAGAGATCATTTCGGATGACTTGAGGTATATCTGCCGTGTCCGCAGACCGGAGAGTCTCCCTCTCACTCTACCCTTTAGTTAGCTAGATGTTATTCTGTTCTTCCTTGTTATAGACTTCCTGAATGATTAGAGCAGTGTTTTGTATTATTCTTAGCCTGTGTTGCCCGTGGGTTTTCGGGTCTTTGGGATGGCTCTAGAATTTAAAGTATTAAAGTGTATGTGCCAGGCGTTAACCGTATACATTACTCATGTTATTTAGTTTTGATTATAAATTCCGCAATTGTTATTACTTCCGTAATGTGTTAGGCGTACCTGGTCGTGAAGACTAGGAGTCGTCATGACGTTTTCACAATTGGTGAACTAGGGTCGTGACACATCCCTCTTGCTTGACATGTCTATGTGTTTTATATATGAGAACTTCTCTTTCAAAGGTTTTGCCAACTGTTAATTGATTCTGAATCCCTTTAATATTTCTTACTTGATTGTTACTGATTTTTTCCTAAAATAAACTTTCCTTTACCTCTTTTCTGACTTGGTTCAATCGAACAAGGCTTTCAACTTTGTTCTTTTACTGGCTGTTTTACTGATTCCCTTTCCTTGTTTTTCACAAATCAAGTAACACCAGACTTTTACCTTAAATATCATTTATGTATTTACCCTTTATTGCACTGCTTGAGAAAATATTCTGATTGACCCTTTCCTTAATTATCTCTACCCGTTGGAAATTAGAGTTCCATAATTGAAGGGAAATTGATTTTCAAGGTTATTTTCCTTATCTTTTCTTACTTACTTGCTGCACTATAAAAAGGGCCTTCCCTTCTATACTTTAAACCAATCCTCATTCACTAATTTTCGGATCACAAACTCTTTTGCACTCTTTAATCTCTTCTGAGATCGTTTGCATTGCTTTCTTGCAATTTGGCTTACCGAAACTTCTGCTTTCATTTACTTTATTGAAATTGATATGTTCTACTTTTGATTCCAGCATCAACTCCAATGTGTTTACTTACAAGCTTTTATGCCCATATCTACTTTACTACTTTGTAGAGTTCAACTTTAAAGTAGTTACTCATGCCTTGCTATCTATTGCTGCAATGAATCCCTATCCCTATCCCCTTTTATTTGCTTGGGTTGTAGTTTAAGACATGGCAATATACAAAGTTATTGTCATGGATTAAAACTGGGTTCTTTGGATCCTAGCCTCTTTCAATTTCCCATACCCCCATTCCCTTATGTGTATTGAGCTAAGGTATAGCCTGGCAGCATCCAAATTGTTGTCCAGGGCTGAACTTGACCTTCAAAAGGTCCTGACTCTTTAATTTTTAAGCTGGCCAGCTGGTTAGGGGTGTGCTAGCATTGTAATTTCTGGGCATGACCACCCGCTTGCCCTGGCATTCCCTAACTCCCTTCTATTTCACTTACACTTACTTCTAGATTCTAAGTTCTGCCCCTCCTCCTATGAGCCTTGCCTTGGGACCTTGAGTTCCCTCTAAACTTGGACATTTGAGGGCTGGCCCATACTGTACTATAATTTGTTCTGCAATGATATTTAGGGTGTAAGCATTGCCTGGAACTCTTGAAGTTCCTTGGAACTTTGACACATCCCAAATAAGAGAAAGGCTTTGAAAATCCAATCTTAGAACTTTGTTTATCTCATATTATTAGACTTTGAGTCTGGATTAGGCTTATTAGATGTAGATGTAATCACTGATGTAATTTTTATTTCTTTTGATTCATTTGGTCTGTAATAATCTGTGTAATAAACTTTGTAATAACCAATGGGGTATAATAAAAAGGGATGAGATTGAATGCATGCCAAAGGGGGTAGATACCATATCATCGGATATTTACTCTTTAAAATTCTGCATTTCACATAGAAATCATGTTCATAAGACTATTACTTTCAAACCTTGCATTTTCACGAAGATACCATGTCCATAGGATATTTACTCTTTCAAATTCTGCATTTCACATAGAAATCATGTTCATAGGATTATTACTTTCAAACCCTGCATTTTCACGTAGATACCATGTCCATAGGATATTTACTCTTTCAAATTCTGCATTTCACATAGAAATCAAGTTCATAAGATTATTACTCTCAAACTCTGCATTTTCATATAGATACCATGACTATAGGAAAATATTGTCTCTTAAATTCTGCATCTTCATATAGTTAACTACTGAAATTTTGTACCTCGTATAGATATCATGTTCGTAGGCTTCTTATGCAATTTCACAAAGATACCATGTTCCTAGGATTTTCTACCATTTCGTATGGATGCCATGTCTTTGAAAGTCTGCATATCATGTAGGTAATATGTCTATAGGACTTCTGCATTTTTGCATATGCATCAGTCATTAGGTAAACTTGTTACAGGATTTAAATAATCAACCGCATATAAATGACCTGTCTATAGGATTTCTGCATGAACAATAACAGTGTTTAAAAATCAGTAACACCTAGAAAGCATGCCTATAGGAGCTATCAACTAAAACCTAAACCGCACATTCACTCCTAAGTCTAAAATCAGTAGCAATTTTGTTTAACACTCGCAGAACCTATAACCTTGTAACTAACCGTTCTTTTTCTATAATCAGTTTGCTCCTTTATCTCTGAACAAATAGATATTAATCCTATAGGTCTCGTTTAACACATAGGTAAATGATTAGGCCATTAATCAATTGTATCAATCTTTGACAACTACATCTAAGCAGGGCTGATTTGGACTCCCTATCTAGGAAATATGTGGTAAATCAACCTATCCTACGCCTTAATTTAATTCAGAACAAAACAATATGTGTAAGACATGCTAAACTATAAGATTTTCTTTGTTTTAAGGAGCCCTATTTAGCCACATCTGCTTACTTGCTCTCCCAAATCTGCTGTATATGTTTTGAATGTCGTCTTAGAATTTTATCCTTTGAAACTCTGAAAATCCCTTCCACTTCCTTCCCTTTAGGATTAGTAGTCCTATATGCCTCTAGGACTGATAGGATTGGGATGGGTAATAACATGCAATAAGTAACGATATAATTATGTGCTTATTACCTTAACGGGGTGGGAAGGGTAGACATGGAGATGATGATCACATGATAACACCATGCGTACGATTGGGCTACCGGTGTTGTGTGGATGATCCGTGTGTTTTACAAGCCTAGGACCCCTTTTCTTCATGTAACTTTGTTATTAAAAATAAAATTATGTCTTTATTTCCACTTCCCCTAAACTCCCTCTTTAATTTTACTGCATTATTCCTTTTCTTCTAAAATTTTCTATTTATTCATGTCTCGATTAATTTTCTGCACTTAGACCCTCCCTCAAACGAATTGTGGAACCATCTAGACTTTAATTCCAGCATGCTTGCAACCCTTATGTGTGAAATTGTTGGTATACTTATTTTTATTAAAGTCACAACATCGCATGGCCGGGAACCACAGTAGTGGATCTTGAGGGGTGCCTAACACCTTCCTCTCGAGATAATTTCTAGCCCTTACCTGAACTCTGGGTTTCAAACTCAAAACTCTTAGTGTCCTAATGCACTTAATTATTAGGTGGCGACTCTTCAATTCCAAAAACCCAATTCCCAAATGGGAATAGAGTTGTCTTCCCAAATATCGTAAACCCGATTTTGCGAGAAAAAGGGGGCGTCGACACAAACAGAGTTCCTGAAAGACATGATATCTAACGCATACAGGAGTGCCAATTTTATTAAGATGGGATTATTAGCCTAGCAGCACGATCTCTATGTGACGATACTTGTGCAAAATTAAAAGCATGGAATAGTGATATGTAGCATACTGAAGCAATAACGTGAAGGTCCTAAAATCACGTTATCTAATGCACAAGATCATAATGCTTCAAATGCAAATGAACACACTCTCCTAGAACATGGATTCTAATACAAATTTGTAGAACATAAAGCCTATAGCATATTTTCCACCAAGTTTTACCCATAGTACCATACAACTAACCTCCCTTTTTACTAGTCACCCAATATCTGCTTATAATTAATTATTATAGATCAATGATTGAATAAATTACATAAATAAAATATAAATTAAGCTATAGGGAGCCTGAAGTAGGCCAGAAGCAAATCCTGGTGTACCAGGCAAGGGTAGTCTCAAATGCCCCAAATTTCATTGCCACATTTGTGTCCAGGTGTGTCGAGTTCCCTAAGGACTTCAATAATCCCGGGCAGTGCTCATACCTAGACTTTTCTCAAATAAAAACTGATTTTGTGCAGTGTGAAAAAGCCAGCCCTAATATGCTAGAGTTCAGAGAGATCTCAAGGGGTCTCTAAACGAGATTTAATAACCTAAGAGTAAGTGAGAGTGCTTTACCTAGTTTGAAAAGGTTTTGGTAAACAGTATAGAGAGGACTCTTAGAGGTGAAAAAGATTTTTTGAAAATAATACTAGCTTGGTGGTAACATAGCTTGAGAAAAGTATGAAAATACTTTGAAATCAGAACACAAATCACGAAACAACTAGATTCAGAAACACTTTGGCAAACAGATTCCACACATGGAGAGAGGGGTTGGGGACTCATAAAATACACATTAGTGTACATAAGAAAAATAGATGCACAGAATTGTCAAGAATTTGTAGAGTTGATAAATTAGTTTTAAAAACATTACACCGGTGACACGTTGAGAATACATAAACCTTGGACATGACCAAACACACAACTACAGTTACCTTGAGAGACTAGATAACTTAGCATGATCTCATTAGTAAAGCAGAGTAGGCAGAGACTTAAATGAACAGACTAGGCAAGCACCACACAAGAACTCATAGCTTAGAAATGATAATCACATATAGAACAAAATAGGGTGAGTAGTAGACAGGCAAGTATAGTTAAGACATGCTAATCACATATTGAACAAGACAGTGTCGGGCGTGCTAAGCAAGATAGTAAACATGAACAAGAATGGAACTTATGACTGATGAACTAAGGCGGTAATGAAACACATAGGGTTTAGATTTTCAAAAAGTAACTAGGGGCATACCAGCTAGGACGATGAACACAGAATGTAGAGCAATGGTTGTGCAATGGTTAGCCTTGTCTGTCAACTAGGCCAATGAATATCACAAGTAACAGAGAAGCACCGAGAGATAGTTTTTAGAGTGTAAGTGTAATGGTGAAAAAATGTTTGTATTTTGAAGTGAGAATAGAGGAGAGTATATATAGTAATCAAGAGTTAAACATAATAAGGTAAAGAATCAATTTTGTATAGAATCAGTCACACGTAAAATCAGTAAAGTTTCCCCTTAATCAAAGGGTAATCAATCAATGGTAAAGAGTAGGACATATATTTAAGGAAAAAAATTAAGTAAGACTTAGGTACAGAGTAGGCACTTAGGGGTAAATAAAGATGAGTTCAATTAAGGAAAGAATAAGTAAAAATCAGCAAGTATCACAATTAATTCAAATAAGATACGAAAACTAATTAGGGTTGTAAATAAAGAAAATAATCAAGAATAAGTAAATAGCTTTTTTTTAAGAGAGCCAATCAGTGGATCAGAAATTCAAACAGTACTGATTTAAGGGAGTAAATACAGGTTTTCCACAAATAGACAAATAGACTAAAATAGAATTTCATAAAAAAAAATTAGCCAAGGAATAGTATCAGAAACCCTAATAGAGATGGACTACGATAAAAAAAATCAGAAGACATTGAATTAGACTAAGGGGAAATCATGAAAGTCAAAGCACAAAACAAACAATGTAACCAGTAACACGGAAAGACTCAGAATCGAAGGAAAATATAAGAAATTAGGGCCTCGATTAGGGTCCAAATTTTTTTAGCAAAAATCAATCAATTGTACTTAAGAACAAACGATTTACATTCAAAAAATAGAAAACTTTGAGAAGACGAGTTTCAGTAAACCCTAGTTTTAAGAAAAATGGAAAATCACTTGAAAAACCAGTAAACTTTCATAAAAACATTTGAAGTACGTTCAATCCATCTTAGATATGTAGAGATCTGAGAAGATCAAAGATAAAATTAGCGTTTTTTTAGAAGCACAACAGAGATGAGAACATAGACTTGGGAATCCTCGGATAAAATGAGAAAGATCTTACTCAAGGTCAAGTCAAATGGACTGAAATAGGCGAGAAAACCTAAGGTGTAAACAGACCGACCAGGTCCCTTGAGAATCTCCTCAAGGTTCCAAGAAAGGGAGATACCATAGCAAGCAGGAGGCCGATATAGGCTAAGAAGATAGAGAAACATTGTTGAACGGAGGGCTAAGCTGGTGACGGCGCTTGAAGACTGGGGTTTAGGTAGTGAGCGTTTGAGAGAGAGGAGAACAGGTAACGACGAGGTAAGGTGTGGAAGTGATTAGGGTTTGGGGGTGTAGGTGGGTTTAATTCTGGTAGGAAATATCCTCACCATTGATCAAAAGTGATCAATGGCCAGGATTGGCCAAGGGGTTTGGGTCGGGTGACTGCTGATTGGGCCTAAAGGGGTTTGGGTTGGTTTTGGATTAATATTAAGGGGATTTTGGGCTGGTAGATTTTAGGTTAGAATTGAAATAAAGAGGCTATTTGTTAAATACCCCAACAATTGATTAAAAATAATTTATAAAATAATTGCTAGTTATAAAAAATAAATTTCATGCATAGAAATATTTTACAAATATTTATTTAGTATTTAAAAATGCAAATGATTAATTTCTGGTAAAATAATATAAAAAATATATGGATGGGCTATAATTTCAAAGTTATTTCAATTATAGCCAAATGATGCCAATTTGACTATTTATGAAATAATTTGTACTCAATAGGACCGTAATAGTTATATTAAATTAAGACATGTTCTAAATTCATTTGTGATGCAATTTTACAATTATTTATGTGAAGAAAAAATTGAAATAAATTAATTTATGGAAAATACCTATTGATGCTAATGCATAGTTTTAAAAGTATATATGCATTTCAAAAATATTTTGGGGAAAAATTAGGTATTGACAACCATTGGTGCATTTTGTTTTAATATTATATTTTTTATTTATTTATACTCTTTAATTGTATTTTCGCATGAAAATAACCGATCAAAGTTGGACAGTTTCATTAAAAAATAAAATTACTGATAAAAGTTGGTCAGTTTTTTTAATATTAATTTTTATTTATTTTAATTGAAAAACCGACCAAAGTTGGTTGGTTTCTTCAAAAAAAAATTGGCGGGACTCAAAAATAGTGTCCCGCATTTTTGCGCCAAAGAAAACCGACCAAAGTTGGTCGGTTTCGTAAAAAAAATTAAAAAATAAAATATTTAAAAAATTCGATCAACTTTTGTCGGTTTTTTGACCGACCAAAGTTGGTCAATTTTTCTTGATCGGTTTTTGATTAATTTCTTGTAGTGTTTTATTCTATAATTCGATTTTAAGTTCAGGCAAAAAGAAAAAATTTTGATTATCTCTTATGGAGTTAGTAAGAAATTATAACCACTCGAAGTGGTAAAATTTCTATATCTTGCCATGATCAAAGTCATGTATGGTCGTGAGCATACGAACTGAAAACATATCCCATTGAATTTGCTTCATTCACATTCCTCTAAGCGAATGTGATAGCAATATGTGATAAGTCTAAAAGAATACAAAATTATTACCGTGAAGGTATCAACGGATGTGAACGTGGCAATAGACGAAATTATAATCGTCATCATTATGATAATGAGAGTAATAAGGATTCTCAAAATAATCCTTCACTATGTGAAAGTAATATTTGTCATCGATATGACATGAAATTTTATAAAGTACATATAGATGATTATGGTCCATTCATGATGTGAATATGACAACATCTGATTTATGAATAAATATTCATTTTTGGAAGAATATGAGCGTGCTAGTGGTATATACCACACTTACCTGTAGAAGGAGGTTTGAGAGGAAATAAGAAACTAATGTCATTTTTATGGCATAAATGGCCATTGGTCATGTACCTAATGCATGCCAAAATATTTTGGTATTGTGATTATTAAAGAATAACATTAATACAAAAAACATATCTTGCATATAATTTTGACTATAACCATAATGGTATAACTTTCTCTTTAAAAGAGATATTCACCATATGGAGGATGATGAATATGTTGTAGTACCAAATAAATTCAGAGCTCTGGAAGAGGAAATTATTATTATTTTGAGGAATAAAATTGATTATCAATAAGGTATTGTATTGTAGTAAGTCTTAAAGAAATCTATTGAGTTTCCAAAGTATGCGCAAAAGCGTTTGATTGTATTGAGACTACAAATAAAGGAAAGATTTAATATCATCTATTAATACAACTTATAGCGAGGTAATATATGTGAAAAGCTACCCGCTTTATTCTCCAATTTGTACTACATAAATAACAGAATACCATAATAAAGTGAATGTTTATTGATATAAAAATTCATATCATAATAAACTTGGAGTTTATTGATAATTGCACACGTCATGATGTAAATCTAAAGTTTATCAATATGGATAATTTATTCAGTTGACATAATTGATTTATCCATATCAATTTAAGTATGATGTACAAAAATAATACAGAATTCTCAAAAGTAAATATTAAAGAACTAGAAAGTTCTTTACGAATTCTCTTATATTTCTTGTTCTCATTAATTAATAGACCAACTAAAATTGGGATTGAATTCCATGAATGCTGGAAATATCAAAAGTGAATATGGGCCTATTTACATGTCATGTATATCACATAAGATGCATCTATTAGATGGTTACGTGTGCGATTATTATTAACCCGCAACATGGTATTTTACGAGGTAACTTGCTCAATAATTTAATTTTGAATATAATTTCTAGATTTTCTATTCAGGATAGTTCATCTTGATAGCTGGTTTGCCTCACAGTTGGTTTAGCAAAATGATTTATTGAGTGCCTCCACTTAATAACTAAACTATTGGTTATGAAAACGAAGTTAACTATATCAGTTTGATATACGTTATATACAAAAGTATATTATATTCTCCCCTCACAAGTAGTTCAGGGGCAGGAACCAAATAATCCCATCCTATTATTATTGACGTGCGATGTATATTTTAATTAACACCATAACGCACAAATGTGGTGTTTTCAAACTTGAGGAAGCAAATTAGTTTTTCTAACATGAGGGGAAGACAAGATAAACAATTGAGAAAAAGTTACGTGGAATGAATTATCATCTGTACATCTAGATCCTCGAATAAGATAATATGAACTTGAAGTTCATAGAAAGATAATTCATCTGCAATATATTGCAAATTATGCTAAGTGCATTTGCTGACCCAAATAAAGTAACTATATTTTCACTGCAAATGCCCATATTAGAATAAGTCCTAGAAGGACAAAGTCTATGGTACGCTTAAAGCGTATAGACAAATCGGTTTCAAATAAACTTCTTGATAAGAAGATGAGCAAATAATCAAAATGATCATAATAAAGGAAGCAACTGATCTAGAAGATCACATGACATAACACTTCATAAAATCTCAGGAGAGATTCGGGTACTTGAATATATGAATTACGAGATCTCTATGTTATGTCAATATGAAAATAAGAAGGTTGGAACCGATATAAAATGTTTATCGATAACATCTATAATAGTGTTAAATATATATATGAGAATCTTAAGTTTGGAGAAACAATTCGAGTAGAATTTGATTTCATATGAAGGACATGTACTTTTGGACATATAGTTCAAACACTCGAAAGTATAAAGTCAATAGGTGTGGGCAATCACTTTCATGTATTTTATATGTCGGCATGACATAAACACTTGATATGCATCTGAAGTCTATTTAGATGGCTTATATGACTATACTTATATGATAATCCCTGAAGGATTTAAATTGCTTGAAGCATATACAATTCTTGATCTTGAAGTACCACATCCTCAGTGCAATTTGCGCATATATGTATCTTGCTATAACTATAAGAATGATAATGTGATAGCGAGAATACCTCTATGGGGATATTGAGAAGCCATTCCACAACATTATATGAAGACTGTATATCTATCAGGAATGATGATTTCAAGGTGCAATATATTCGTTCAAGTTAATATGGCTAATTTGTTTATAAAAGCTCTACCAACGATCTTTCGAAGATGGCGCACAAGATTGGAATGCATAGTTTCAAAGATACGAATTGATACTCTCATCAGGGGGAGTTAATACGTGTTGTAATTTTTTTCCCTTAGAAGGATTTGTCTCACTGGACTTTTCTTGCAAGTTTTTTAACGAGGCAACCAAAAGATATATTGTTAGATATGTGTACTTTTTTTCCTTCTCTAGAATTTTTTTCCACTGGGTTTCATTTTAATTAAGGTTTTAACGAGGCACATTATCTGGTAAAAAGACATTCAAGGGGGGAGTATTATAAATATAATTGTATTTATGGTGAATGTCTATATTTTAGAGAGATTTTAGGGTATATTACTTGGTGGCCAAGTTACTGTTTTTCTATAAATAAATAGGTTCTATTCCATTGTAATTGACTCTCTACTTTTCTCTGTAATATTATTTTCTTATTCTTTTATTGTTTTATAACAGTTCTCTTGCTTTAGCTCGATTAATTGCTGCGTACCAGATTAAAATTCGAATCATTTTCCTTTTTGCTGTTAAGTTATAGTAGTAGTACATTGGAAACATTGAACTTTGGTAAACGTTTTCTTCTTCTTTTTCTTCCAAATTAAAGAGGAACTTGTTCATGCTTGCTGTCTATATACTTTTTTCTTCTATTTGAAATCACCATTATTTTTATTTTATTTTACAAAAAAAATAAGCGGACAAAAGCAATTACACTGCCAGGGAACATCTAGAACAAAATTTTACTACAACACAAAGGAACATGTGGAGGACAAGCCACGTAAAATTGACTTCAGGGCACATTCAAAAATTTAAGTCCCTTCCCAACAGAAAAAAAAAATCCAAATTGAAACGACAAAATTATGAAGAGGAATAATTAAATAGAATCATTTAAAGAAAAGTAAACTTCCAATGTACTGACCTAAGTTTTGAACCTCTATATAGAGCATTAGAAACGAAGAATAATTAAGATTTGGATTTTATGGGTTTTGAACTTGTGTCACGATCCAAAACCAACCGTCGTGATGGCGTCTATCGTTGAACTAGGCAAGCCACTATTCAACATATCAACAAAGTAAAAAAAAAATTGAAAATAAAGGCGGAAGCAATTAATGTTTAAGAAAAGCCTTTTTGAAATAGAAATAATTCAAAATACGATACAATCTATCCCAAAACCGGGGAATCACAGAGTACATAAGCATCTATACCGGAATACAGCCTACTACAATGTCTAGGGAATAGAAACTGAAAGATCGATAGAGATAATGAAGGAGAGTCAAGGCCTGCAAACGCCATGCAGCTACCTCGATAGTCTCTGAATCCTAACTCCTCGATCACCAGCCACCGTAATACGAAGCACCTGAATCTGCACACGAGGTGAAGGGTGTAACGTGAGTACAACAAACTCAGTAAGTAACAAGTCCAACCTTCGGACTGAAAGGTAGTGACAAACTCAAATGGCACAGTTCAAAATAAAAATAACAGTGCAGAAATGTTGGCATGCTTTCAAGTAAAATAGATAGCTCAAAACAGTAAATGTGACAACCCAAAAGGTCATCTCGTATTTTAGAACCCAATTGGGGGTTCTGAGGTCTTCAAAACTTCATATCCTTTCACCTCGATTTGTGTGCATAGTCCGGTGCATTTTCGAAAAGCCTTTATGTGAAATTTGAGAAAAATATTGAGTTTTGCCTTTAAAATTGATTTAAATTGACATCGATCAAAATTTTGAGTAAATGGATCCGGTCCCATGATTTAACGATCTCGGAGGATCCGTAGTAAAATATGGGACTTAGGTTTATGCCCGAAATTGAATTCTAAGGTCCCTAGCTCGAGAAATAAATTTTTGATGAAAATTGTTAAACTGAAAATATAATGATTTTTAGAAATTGAATAATGTTGATCTTACTGGTATCGGTCCCATATTTTGGTTTAGGAGTCCGGTATAGGTTTAATATGGTATTTAAGTCATGTTTGTGTAACTTAGTGAGAAACGAGACTGATTTGACGTGATTCGGATGTCCGGTTGTAATAATAGAAATTTCAAGTGTTCTTAAGGAATTCATATGTTTTGGTGTTAAATCCATAGTTTTAGATGTTATTTTGGCAATTTGATCGCACGAGCAAGTCCGTCAAATATTTTTAGACTTGTGTGCATATTTGGTCTGGAGCCTCGAGGGCTCGGGTGAGGTTCAGATAGGCTGTAGGATATTTTGAACTTAGAAAATCTATTGTATTGATGTTGGTAGTATGACTGATACTTTGTGCTTCGCGTTCGCGAACGCGAAGTGCAACCTGGGTTGGGTAGGGGATTGTTCTTCACGAACGTGAAGCTATAGTCGCGAACGCGGAGCACTGGGGGGGCTGCTCTTCGTGAATGCGACAGGCATCTTGCGAACGCGAAGAGAAAAGGAGGTGGGCTGGGGAATCTCTGAGTTGTTCTTCGCGAACCCATCATACTTTTCAAATTTTGGTGTTTTTGAATCCTTATGGCAAGTGTACATGCGGGAACATACACAAGTTTGTATAGGAGACACTCTTCTGCCCGCTCAAGCCTTGCATATTTTTCAAGCTTTGCTCGAGGTTTCTCATTCTCTTTTCCATCTCATCCTGCTCTGGGGTTTTAGGGGTTTTATCCTGCCCCCGCGTAAGCTCATATGGTAGTTGAAAGTAGGTGTACTGAGGATTATGAGGAGGATTAGCCTGAAAGACAGGATTCTGGAATGTGAAGATCCAGGGGTCAAAAGCATGCTTTGGCAGTGATGGTTGTGTTGTTGAAGAGGATGGTGGAGCTGTAAAGACGTTGGGAGCAATCCCAGATGGGAACACTTGGGGGTGAGCCTCAAAGGGTGTTTCGAAGAATTTAGCATTCATAGTAGGTTGCCCGAGAGGAATATTTGGGCGGCTGATTGGGACAGTGGTAGCACCTCCAGATCTAGGGAATAACTCCGGGAATTCGGGGATAATGCTTGGAGGTTCCTTTCTGTTTGTTCCAAGCATCCCATATTTCTATCAATCGCAGGCACATGATCCGATTTTTTTTAGCTGAAAGGGATTAAGAGGTTGGGATCCCAGAGACTGGGTTGTCTTTGGGTATGGGGATTGCAGGCAGAGTCATTTCAGATGACATTTTTGTATTTCCTTTGGATCTGGTGAAGTATCGATCTGAGGCCAGCTTACCACAAACCAACCACTATTTCTAAAAAGCTCAGCTGGAATTGACAGCAACAACGGTTAGTGTGAAACAAATAACAGATAGGTAATAACACACTGGAGTGTGATGCACCTATACAGTTAGATGAATATCTACATGTTTACTTCGGTTGCATGCGTCATCCCGGCTTTTCTCTTGTTCCTTTTCTCTTTTTTTTCTCTTTTTTTTTTGTTTTCTCTCATTTTCTTTTCCTTCTTTTCCATTTTTCTGCTTTTTCTTTTCTTTGGCCATGGTTTTTCTCTCAATTCCTTTTTTTCCTTTTGCGTTTCTTTCCCTTGTTTTTCTCTTGTATTTCTATTTTTCTTTTTTCCTCGGGATTATGGTCGAATCTTATGTATATTGCCTACGTATCATGACCCCACATGAATCAGATCAAGCGTAGTTCTTGCAAATAAGGTAAAAAGTAAGAAAACAATTTTTTTTTTTTGGGATTTTCAATTTTTCATTCATAAACAACTGCGATTACAAAAGCTACTAGACTATTTCGTTTGTTATTCGTTTCTTGAACAACGGAAATTACAAAAACAGAATCAAAAGCAAAAATACAAACACGATTAACTAAGAATACATCAAAGCTTCAAATCCTGGGGCCCGCGGAGCATCATTCGGCATCACCGCGGGCCTGCGTGCAAGACCCCTTTGCAACTGATCTAAATCATTCATGACCTGGCGAACAAATATCATCACTAAGGCAAAGGACGTGGTACGACCCATTCGCTCACCGGCCTGACACTTTATGACAATATAGTGGGCAATGTTTCTGATCCTTTCCCTGATTCGGCCCTTTTCTTAGAGGAGTCGGCTTATTTGTTGGGTAGGAGCCTCTAGCACCTGAGAGTCATGGAAGTGTAGGTCTTGTAGCAATTTTATTTCCCTTTCCCTCTCAGCAATTAACCCATAGCACTGATCCCTCTTGGCTTGGAATTATTTGTCCAGCTGGGCTGTCTTTTCTTCCATAATATTCATTTTCCTCTTCATTTTGGCAATGATCCCCTCATAGTTTCTCCTTATTTGTTTCACAAATTGGGCTCTTTCTTCAGTCTTGTTGGCCCACTGTGCCCGAAGCCTTGCCATATTTCCCTCGGATTTGGCAGTCCAAGATTTGTCTCTTTAACCCTTTGATCAACCTTTCATCAGATAGACTTCTTTCTTGGTTCCTAGCATCTATTTTCATTTGCTTAATTTGGGCTTTGAGTGCTTCGTTCTCCTGAGCTAATTTCTTTTTATCACCCTGGTCGGCTGCAGCCTATACACTCTTGTCGAATTGGAGGTCCCGGACCTGTTGATCCAACTGTCCTATTCTAGCTTGGTACTTCTTTTCCTTTGCTTGCCAATCCCATTAAACCTGGACCCCATCGGTAAATTTCTGTACGTGTGGCCTTTTAGCGGGTCTCTCTGGGATTTGAATTCTTTTGCCAAACCATGTCAGATACTTGGGATCTACCTCGCCTCTAGCTTGGTCCTGTATTATGGTTTTAGGCTCAAGGAATCGGCACTCATTCCATATCTTTCGGATTCTGTCTTCAGGAAATGCAGCATCCGGGCCTAACTCAATGACTTGCCCACTCAGGTCTTCATCATTGTGCACTGTTTGGAATCTTCCAAGTTGCCGCAAAACTCGGTAAGGAGCGAAAGGCTGTATACTTCGAATACCTATCAAAAGAATATAGGGGACCTCTGCTGATGTGTATACAACTTCAGTAGCAGAAAGCCACCCATAAGTCCATTCAACTTTATCTACGGTCAGGGATCTTAAGCATGACGACCAAGCCTCAGTACGCTCAGGGAACTCAATGCATGTCACCCGGGTCCCAAATTCTGCAATACAACTCAACCCAGTTAAACCGTAGTTCATATAGCCGGTGTGGTGATAGAGGTGTTCCTGCATCCATAACTGTAAGAGCAAATTGCAACCTGGAAAGAATTTCATGCCTTGCCAAAATTTGGTCAAAGCTCGGTACATTTCTGCTATGATCAGAGGAACCACTGTGCTAGTAGGTTTTTTCATGGCAACATCTAGCATGCCTACCAGGCCGAGGTCTATGTGACCATTTTTTCTCGGACAAACCACCACTCCCAGAAAGGCTACGATAAAGGCTAATCACCGTCGGGCTTCCCATTTGTCTTTAACTCCGGCATGTGTCAAGCCAGTGTTGGGTTCCACGAAACCTTTTGGGTTACCATACCGGTGATATAGGAAATGCAATGTACATTACCCTTCCGCCAGATGCGGGTCTTGAATATCCCGGCTGATGTTCAACAAATCCAAAAACCTATGAAGGGTTACCGGTCATGGGGACAATGGGTATCTACCTCAGAGGTTCCCGTTGAGACACGCGTATCCCGCAATCTCCTCTAATATAAGTGTGAGTTCAAAATCTAAAAAACAGAATACGTTACGGGTCGGGTCCCAAAATGGTATTAATGCCTCAATAATATTTTTCCTCGGTTTGATGTTCAATAAATCCACTAGGCCACCCAAAATTTTGACCATGGTATCTCTGCTTCCTTTTACTAGATCATGCCACCACATATGAAGTTTCAAGGGGATCTCGCTCAGGACTAAGAAGGTTTCGATGTTACTTGAAGTCATCCTTGTGATGTTGGGAATAGTTTTCTATATGTTACTTGTTATGCATTACTTCCTGGTTTCTGAGGAAAGTTCGTATTGGGTATTGCTCGGCGGATAGCGCATCGGTTGTGTCCTTTCAGGATTGAATAGTGTATATTAATTGTTTCACCGCGGGTGTGATGGATTGCTTGGTTTCAGACCTTAATCTGTGCATGGCTGACCGTGTTGAGCATGGTGATTTGAGGTGCTTCATGGGTAATAGTGTTTGGATAGAATCGCGCGTTGTGGCAAGGCCACGTGGAGTTATGACCTTCCGATGAGGATCCAGGTACTCTATTTCTATGATGTGAGACGGGATCTCAGTTTTGGGTTGTAATGGTACTGTTGAGCTTGAGGTACAACTCCTTCATTTGAGTCAGTTATCATGATTGGGTGTGTTTAGATCATTTTTATTGGTGCCTGTGTTGTGCACGTTGTGGCTTAGGCTGGTGTTGAGCTGTCATATCACCAGAGTGGTGTGTTGGACCCGAGGTGATCGTTGGGGTCATCAATGAATACGATCGTATGTGGCTTCAGCTTGTTAGAAGGTAATATCGAGGTTTGACTCGGAAATCTGTTGTAGTATCAGTCAAGAGGGAAATGGATTCATGGATGGTTAATCTGAGAGATGGGTCCGGTATATCGCGTGTTTCTGTTACCGTTGGCAGTATATGAAAGTATTGGAATAAGACTTTAGCTAATTAAAAAAAAGGTTTTTCTATCAGTATTTGGTTATTGTGGGCAATTGCTGTGAATAAAGGCCATCGTCTCGAGTGTTCGGGTTGTGTAGTATATCATATGGTCTCACCTGGAGTGGCAAGTTGAGTTATTACAGTTGGTTTGGGTTTATTCTGAGTATAGACGTGGGGTTTTGATATGGTGTATGATTTCGGAAAGTGCAATGTGGTTTATGGTTTAGATGGACTGTGAAATTCCAGCTATATTGTGTTATCAGACCTATGTGAGATAGGGTGACGTGGGATCACCCCGAGTATATGCTTGGTAAGGTTATTCAGCTATTGGGTTGCTTCTAGTACAACTCTGGGTACACTCGAGGACGAGCATTTTTCAAGTTGGGGAGGATGTGACGACCCGACCCGTCGTCTTATGTGTTACTACTCCGTTTTCACCTTATTGTGTTGCTTCACGTTTTTATATTAGTATTAGAGTTGATCGAGTGTAATTGAATTGGTTTTGGTTGAAAATAAGGCACATAGCCTCTTAGAAGGAAGCTTGTTTTGGAAAAGTCAACTAGAAGTTGACTTGTGAGTTAGAGGGCTCGGATGTGAATTTCGATGATTCGGTTAGCTTTGGAAGGTGATTTGTGACTTAGGAGTGCGATCGTAAGTGAATTTGGTGGTTCGGTGTAGAAATAAGCTTAAATTGGCAAAGTTTGAATTTTGGGGGATTCCGATTAATAGGTGAGATTTTGATCTGAGGGTCGGAATGGAATTCCGAGAGTTGCAGTAGCTTCGTTAGGTGATTTTGGATATGTGTGAAAATTTTCAGGTCATTCGGACGTCGTTTTATTGGGTTTTTGATGGAATGTGAGATTCGGAAGTTTTGAAGAAAACTAGGCTTGAATCCGATGTGTTTTAATGGTTTTAGCGTTGTTTGATGTGTTTTGAGGATTGGAACAAGTTCGTATGATGTAACGGGATATGTTGGCATGTTTGGTTGGGGTCCCGAGGGCCTCGGGTGTGTTTCAGATGGTCAATCGGACCACTTTATGCTTTAAAAGACCGCAGAAATTTCAGGTTCAGAGTTGCAGAAAAATTTTGCCTCTGCGATCGCATAAGAGGGGTTTGTGGGGCTGGGCTGTTGTGCATTGCGTTCGCATAGATGTGGATGCGATCGCATTGTGTGCTTGGTCAGTGAATTGCGATCGCATGGGAATTTATGTGTTCGCATAGAATTAACTAGAGCTGAGGTTTATTTGTGCATTGCGATCGCAGAGGGTCGTTTGCGATCGCATAGAAGAAATTTTAGAGCTGGGCAGAATGTTTTAAAAGCTCATTTTCGTGATTTTGGGTCATTTTTCCTCCATGGTTGGTCATTTTGAGAGCTTCTTGGTGGAGATTGAAGAGGGTTTCGACGGGAATCGACTGGAGGTAAGATTTTTGAACTTAAAATACGATCATATTGTGAAATTGGTCTAGAAATTCATGGAAATTAAGCCAAAAATTGATAAACTAGGGCTTGAGCTTTTGATATTTCAAATTGGGATTTGATAGGTCATTTGAGCTCGGATTTGGGAGTTCTTGGTATGTATGAACTCGTGGCGAGGTGAGGATTCCGAAAATGTGAATTTTATAATTTTTCGAGAAGTGGGCCCGGAGCTCGGGTTTTGCCAACTTTGTGTTTTTGGGTGTTTTTTGAGTTATTTCGATTGGGTTATGTTCCATTAGCCTATTGTGATGTATCCCTTATGGTTTTGATAAGATTCTACACTCGAGGAGGTAGATACGAGAGGGAAAGGCTTGGCGAGCTAGATTATCGGCCGGCTGGAGGTGAGTAATACTTGTGAATGATATTCTGAGGGTTTAAAACCCCGGATTTGCACATCCTAGTGCTGTATTGAGGTGACTTGCACGCTGAACCTGAGCATGGGGTAGAGCACCATTGGGGATCGTGACTTGGTCCGTCCCGGTTGTTGGTTTTTACTGCGTATTTGCAATGATTTGCTGCTATCATTATGACTTGGNTATTTTTGGACTGATTGGGGCCGAGGGCCATATGTTAGGGCATAATGAGTGATTTGAGGAGGCTTTTAAGCCTCGAGTATTATATGAGGAGGCTTTCAGGCCTCGAGTGTTCTGTGAGGAGGCTTTCAGGCCTCGAGTGTATTGAGAGCAGGCTTTCAGGCCTTGTGTTGATATTATTCAGGCATTTAGGCCTTGTTAATAGCGCTTGGGCTGAAGGAGCCCCTCTGGAGTCTGCACACCCACAGTGAGCGCGGGGTACCCCTTCGATATGAATAGTGGTAACAATGACACTGTTGTATGTGTTTCGGTCAGGTAACAATGACTGACTAGTGGTAACAATATGACTGAC
>MU778537.1:277971-294078 GCA_026770625.1 Nicotiana glauca
TGGAAGTACTCACTTTACTCCCTGCACCATGCGTGCAGTTGCAGGTATTGTCCATTCGGTAGCGGGTTATTAGCAGGACCGAAGGCCATATTGTGGTAGTTGAGCAAGGTGACCGCCAGCGTTCGCGACACCGCATTCCACCTTTGAATTTCAGTTTCATCTTGTATACATATACTTTGTTGGTCCAGTAGTAGTGTCCCTACTTATTAGATGCTCGTGACTTGTGACACCCCGGTCGAGTTGTATTGGGATGGAATTAATAGTTAAATGCCACTAAGATGCATTTTCTATTCATTATGTTTAATAGCTGTTTAATAAGAGGATTTGGGGTTGTTGGCTGGCCTTGTCTTCACGAGAGGCGCCATCACGACCGGGTATGGAATTTGGGTCGTGACAAAGGTATAGCGGTGTTGTTGATTTAAGATAAAGCAGCGGGAACGTGGGAGATAGGCAGCGACCGGAGACCTCAAACGACGATCTCAAACAGACCTCAAATGTCGTCGGAGAAAATAGATCTTTTCTGACGAACTCGAACTTCAAAGGTCGTTCATGGCGCTGCTTCTCTCTTCTTTTCCCAGGCGTTGTTCAGGTTCAAGAAGATTGATTTCAAGGGTCCTCTTTGTTCTCCATGGTTGCCTCCTTCTTTATAGAAGAAGGTGACAATGGCTATTTGTGTTTGAGCCCAAGAAGATCGGCCTGGGGGGGGGGGGTCTCTCTTGCACTGCTGCGGCTGAACTCTATGTTGTATTCTAGGGTTTTTAGTTATTGCCAGGAAGATGAAGAGTGTCCTACAGCTTGTTTGGATGGTTGTTCCTCGTTGTATCGTATTGTATTTTTATCCCAAAATAATATTTGTTTTGATTGTTTCATTAAAATTGGTTGTATTATATTGTTTAATCCATTGTTCCGGAATAATGAAAAGTCCCCCTTTTTGAAACAACCGATTTGGTGTGGTGGGATCGTTTCCTATTTTTCTCACCAATTATGCCCTAACTTATTACTCAACAATTCTATTTCACCCTTTAACTTTTTTTTTTATTTTAACTCCAAATCTCCGACTTCTAACCTACTTTGTTTTTTCCAGTACTTCTGCCGCCAACGTTAAAGGTGTTTTGCCGCCTTCTATTTTACTTTTTCTCCTAATTTGCTTTTAACTCAATTCTAATTAGTTGTGCTCCTTTGTTTTGCCTTCTTATGTTCTGCTTTCTTAAGGTGTTTTGCATTTTTCTGTTTTATTTTTTAAAAATTATTTTATGCATAATTTTTGATAAATTCAATATTTAAATAAGTGAGGGTATTTTAGTAAATTTATCAGTTACAGTACAGTACGATACAATCAAACCAAACAGTAAAATATTTTTTAACAATGACAAACAATACAATCTATTCAAACATTGTATCTATAAAATGATATGGTACAATAGGATACAGTACAATACAATACATTATAAAACAACGGGAAACAATGATCCAAACAAACTGTTAATGTATATAACGACTGATCTTTTCTTTAGAGTCTAGTTTAGGTCTTATTAGGAAAAAGGGTTGGGTGTTGGGTCGGGTCAGGTTGACCGGTTTGGGTTGAGTTGGGTGAAAATTTGGGCTTCTAAAATGTGTGGCCCAATTTAATTTAAAAGCAGCCCTTTCCGATTTCCTTTTCTTTTTGTTGTTTTTTTTTCTTTCTTTAATTAATTCAAAACATAAATTAAATTCCTAAATTAATTCAAATTATGAAGTTAAGCTAATTATCTAACTATAAATTTATAAAAATTAGTTGATCCTAAATTAAGGAGAAAAAATTAATAATCCAAAATTTAAAAGCTAAGAATATAAAAGTGAGCCATTTTTGTCATTTTTATTTTTAATAAAACAACTAATTAATTAATTAATCCTAAAATGTGAAAAAAAAATCTAAATGCGTTGCATGGTATTTTTTTATTTGTAATAAAAATTAAATATGCACAATAATGCAAATAACTAACAAAATTCTACGAAAAATCCTATAAAATTACAAAAATCGAAAAAAAAAAATTTTTGGTATTTTATGGGAGTAATTCACATAGGAAAAAAATTACGTGCTCACAGCTGCCCCTCTATGCTTAGAAACACGAAGAATTTTCTTGCAAAGATAAAGTGAGCGAATATGAGCGATTTTTGCCCGTTTAAATACTCTGTGTGAAGCATTTTTTGAAAGATTTGACCGACTCTTACTTCCGAGGTTGCCTACATATCCCTAGCTATAAGGAATCTGGCCACGTGTAGTTCAGTGGTGAGTGAGGTAATGGAGTATGCCGACGTTGAGATCCAGTCGAGGTGTTGTTCTGCCGAGGTTCCGGTCCACAGTCTTGTTATTACGTCAAAAATCAAAACATGAAAAAGACTAGCTAAGCTTGTTAACTACGAGTCATAGGATTCCTATCTATAAGTCTTCCGAAGCTTGATCTTGAGTCTTGAATGGTTCTTCATGCAGACTTTGGATTTGAACCTTGACACTTGCTAGTTTCGGGTGCTAGTTCATTCTTCCTCAGCTTTTTGGACCAAACCCGGACACCACACCATGCTTGTGACTCCAACCATATCTTAAGCAATTCACATCTTTCTCTACTTCTGTATTTGGATTCACTTTTGCTTTCTTTTTGTTTCTGCTCCTTTTTTATTATTTTGGATTGTGACTAACTTCCGTTGATCATCTCGGACAGTTGACTTGCATTCATTCCGCAAGCCTCTTTTGTTGCTGACTTGAATTATATTCTGAAGTGCTTTCCCTTTCTCCAGGTGAATGCCTGATTACTGAACTCGAATTGTAATTTGAGATGCTTTCCCTTTTTCCAGGTGGATGCCCGACTGCTGAACTTGAATTGTATTTTGAGATGTTTTCCCTTTCTCCAGGTGGACGCCAGACTGCTAAACTTGAACTGTATTCCCGTTCTCTCTAGGTGGGCTCCTGACTGCTGAACTTGAATTGTATTCCCGTGCTCTCCAGGTGGGCGCCAGATTGCTGAACTTGAATGTATTCCCGTGCTCTCCAGGTGGGCGACCGACTGTCAAACTTGAAATATAT
Organism: Nicotiana glauca; assembly: GCA_026770625.1. Classification (NCBI taxonomy): domain Eukaryota; kingdom Viridiplantae; phylum Streptophyta; class Magnoliopsida; order Solanales; family Solanaceae; genus Nicotiana; species Nicotiana glauca. The sequence goes on from MU778537.1 coordinate 281,033, forward strand.
TCCTGTGCTCTCCAGGTGGGCTCCTGACTACTGAACTTGAATTGTATTACCGTGCTCTCCAGGTGGGATCCTGACTGCTGAACTTGAATGTATTCCCGTGCTCTCCAGGTGGGCGCCTGACTGCTGAACTTGAATGTATTCTCGTGCTCTCCAGGTGGGTGCCTCATTGCTGAACTTGAATGTATTCCCGTGCTCTCCAGGTAGGCGCCTGACTGCTAAACTTGAATGTATTCCCACACTCTCCAGGTGGGCGCCTGATCGCTGAACTTGAATGTATTCCCATGCTCTCCAGGCAGGCTCCTGATTGCTAAACATGAAATGTATTCCCATGCTCTCCAGGCGGGCTCCTGACTGCTAAACTTGAAATGTATTCCCATGCTCTCCACGCGGGCTCTTGATTGCTGAACTTGAAATGTATTCCCATGCTCTCCAGGCGGGTTCCTGATTGCTGAACTTGAAATGTATTCCCTTGCTCTCCAGGCGGTCTCCTAATTGCTGAACTTGAAATGTATTCCCATGCTCTCTAGGCGGGGTCCTGATTGCTGAACTTGAGATGTATTCCCATGCTCTCCGGGCGGGCTCCTGACTGCTAAACTTGAAATGTTTTCCATTGCTCTCCAGGCGGGCTCCTGATTGCTGAACTTGAAATGTATTCCCATGCTCTCCAGGTGGGCTCCTGATTGCTAAACTTGAATTGTATTCCCTTGTTCTCCATGCGGGCTCCTGACTGCTGAACTTGAATTATATTCTTCCTGTTCTCCAAGTGGCTACCTGATTTCATTAAAAATAGACAAAACAAAGAAATCGTTTTGCCCCAGTTTGGTAGCTGGACACATATGTGAGTGTTAAACTGAATCACATTACCAAATATCAATAAGAACTTGAAAGCTGAAACTTGAACTATACTCCCTTGCTCTCCAGGTAGGCGCCTGATTGCTGAAACTTGAATTGTATTCCCTTGCTGTCCAGGTGGGCCCATGACAACTCTTAATTAAACGACAATTCTAAATATAAGTTCTATCTCCTAAAGGTCTTACTTTCGCTACATCTTGTTATCTAAGCCGATCTTAAAATTATACCCCATTATCCAGGAGGGTCTTGACAATTTTAAATCTAAGTTATATCTTCCGAAGGTATTACTTCCGCCATATCTTGTTATCTAAGAAAATATTAAAGCTACATCCTATTATCTAGGAGGGTCCTGAAAATCAAAAGTCAATGATTATCCTAAGAGTGGCAATTTACGGTTGAATTATACTATCCTACAACACCAGTTACGCTAAGTCTTGTTATCTAAAGGAGATCTTAAAGCTAGGTCCCATTATTTAGGAGGGTCCTGAAAACTCCTAATTGAATCATATCTTAAACATGCAAACTTTGAAACCAACTTATATTACTTGGGGTACATTTATTATAGATTTTGCTACTTATGATTGTTTCGATTTTTAACTAGGTCCCATTTTCCAGGAGGGTCCTGACAACTCCTAACTGAATCCTATCTTAAACAAGCAAACTTTGAAACCAACTTATATTTGTTGGGGTACATTTATGATAGATTTTGCTATTTATGATTATTTTGAATTTTACACTAAGTCCCATTTTCCAGGAGGGTCCTGAAAGTTTACGGTCAAACCTATTTTGTGCTACTTTTCCTTACGGAGGGTTTCTCCGAAACAAACAAAATTTTTTTGCTCCTGTTTCAAATCAAAGAAAAATCTTGTCAATTTAAAAAACATGGTGGTTGGTTTGTGGCCTTGAACTTTGAGGGTGATTGCTCCTTCACTTCCCATAATAACTGATTTTCACTCGAAGACCTTGCCTGTTATTGACTAACCACTTTCTCCGTCATCCGTATCATTGAAAATACCTTTTCTCCGCTCAGACCCAATATCCTCAATTTGTTGCATTGCTCATGAACTGGCATCTACCCAACCTTTGTGTCTCACATGAATCCTAAAGCACATCCATTGCCCCCACTCCGTGTGTATGTTGTTCTTTCTTGACTTAAACCACTGGCCTTGGCCTTGCGGTCTTTTGCTCCTTCACCTGCCATGATAACTAATTTCCATTTGAAGACCTTGCTCGTTCATTGACTAAACACTTCCCTTAACACGGAAAATACCTCTTCTCCATTCAAACCCAATACCTTCTACATGTTGCATTGCTCATGAACTGACATTTACCAACCTTTGTGTCTCACATGAATCCCAAAGCATAACACTTGTCACCTCCTCATTGTGTATGTTGTTCTTTCTTGACCTAAACCACTAATCCAGTCCTTGAGGTCTGTTGCTTCATCGCTAGCCATGATAACCTCGATTTCTTCTTGGAAGATCTAGCTTGTCACTGGTTTACCACCCTTTTATCAATCTTATCACAGGCAATACCTTTGATTTGTTCACCTTAACCCTTCATCTTATGCATTGTTCATGAATTTATATATACCAAGACTTTGTATTTCACAAGGATCCCAAAGCATGTTGATTGTTACCAACTCAGTGTGCTTGATGTTCTTTCCTGACTTATGTTGCTTTGATGTGCTAGCCGGATTCTATTTTGTGCAATTAGAAAGCTGGTGGCAAATTTGAAGTCATTTCTCACTTGCTCTGATCAGACAGACTCAGGAAGAGGAAGTAAATAGGACAAAAAGAACAGAGTAGAGGACAATGGAAGGAGATGATTCCTAACAAGAAAGCTACAAAGTAGAAACTTATTAGATGTGGATACCAACTCTAATGACCATGACATGTGCCTGTGGATATTTTGTCAAGCAAGTCTGATGTTCAACTCGTGTTGTACCCTTAAAGCATGAAACTGGGCTTCAATGCTTCGATTATCCAATCTGATTCACAATCCTTATTCGACTTGTAGTGCCTGAAGGGTTTTCACCATCAAGCATCTCTTATTTTGTTCTTTCTCTCAACCTACAGTCGCCTCAAGGTGCTTGTGAAGGTTTTCACCAATAAGACTCTCTCATTTTTTATTTCTCTTAGCTATCGTCGCCTTACGGTGCCCGTGAGTTTTCACCAATAAGACTCTCATTTTTATTATTTTTCTGCTTGGACCGGACTGCTGCCCCTGACATGAATCACCTCTACTTGCTCGACTTGGCATCTCTTGAAGAGTGATTGGAAGGTCTTTCTTTGGACCGTAATGTAGGCTTTTGGATAAGGTTTTAAAGAAAGAGTATCAAAGGCTCAAAACAATTCAAATGGTTTCAAAATTACAACTTTCGGAATCAGATTTCTTACAACAACCACAACTTCTACCCCAGTTTCTTTGGTTGGGGACTTATGGATTTTTATTTTGATGGGACCGAACTGTGAGGCTGCCTACTTATCCTTAAAAGGAATCGGAATGAATGTAGTTCATGTCATAGGAATTACTTTGTTTGTTGTGATTTTTCTTTTCCTTTTCTTTCTCCTCTTTTCCTCTTTTTGTTTTTCTTTTTGTTGTTTTTCTTCTCTTTTTCTCATTCTTCCTTCTATTTTCATTCTTTTCTTTCTCTTTTTATCTTTTGCCTTTACTTATCTTTTGTGCTTGCATTTCTGAACTTTGCTACTGATTCCAAAAGAGGTGTATGAAAGAAAATAAATAAGGCTCAAAGGTGTAACAAAGGATAAAGTGTTTAGATAGCAGAACAAAATGCCTTCGTCATTCCAATCTCCAGACATGCCAAGTACAAATAACACAATTAAACAAACCAAGGAAAATATTTATAACATCTTTTAATTGTACCAGACTTGATAACCATATCCACACATCCGCCTTCTACATCTGTGGAAAACAAAGCACTATTCGACAACACTCTCACTCTCCTTACCATGAACAGCCCCTGTCAAATTGGGAAAACTTGCCTTTAGCTTCAACCCAATGTGACATTATGCATTAATATAGGGTTTGTTTACGTTCTATCTGCCCAGTTTCACCCAATTCGGGCTTGAAGTGATCTCAAAATGCCCTTACTTATTTCCCTCAAATGTCCTTATCATCTTCAAAAAATTGTTTCATTGCTTCCTGACTAAACTGACTTTTTTAAGACCAGGCTGAGAATTACGCGTGCATGTCATGTCATTAGAGTTGATAGGAAAAGTACTATAAAAGGAAAACAACTAAATAAAAATGATTAAAAATAACAGAAAATAGAAAATTGCATTAGACAGATGGTTAAAAGGTTTGAACAACAAAACAAGCAAACTAAACCTGGGGTACAACCCTAAAACAAACCTAGATAACACTAAAGGAGATACTACGACTAAAGGAACTAGAAAAATAAGAGAATAAAAGGGTTTGATCCGCAAGACATTATCCGAACTACAACCCTGAAATAACCCGGACCACAGAAATGACAACAAAAATAAACCACCAAAACTCCTCCCTGGATAACCAAAAAAGGAGCGTCTTTCCAATCACTAAACTCGACATCTTTGCCACTGACTTTTGCATCAACAATACTAGGACCTTCACAGGTTTCCATCACATTATTCTTAACAAGTTGCTTTTGGGTTCCTTTTGCCTTCTTGTTCTTACGATCAACTTCTGATAGCGCTGAAAGCTTAGTAGCACGTGGGCCTCCGAGGCTCCCAGAAGAATTCTCACATTCCTTTTCAAAATAAATCACAACCACCATGTGCATCTCATTATGCACAGGCAATGGACTTTGGCTGGTGTCTGATGTATTCGGGGTTTGTACGATAATGTCACATGTATCAATAAGCTTCTGAATTGCTTTCTTCAGATTCCAACACTTCTCTATGTCATGCCCCGGGGCATCTGAGCAATATGCGCTCCTTTGAGTAAAATCAAACTTCTTTGACAGAGGGTTTCATATTTTTATCTGAATCGGCTTCAACATGTCCAATTGCTTCAACTTTTGGAACAAGCTGGCATATGATTCTCCAATATGGGTGAATGCCTTTTCTTTTTTCACCAACTTCTAGTTCTTAAATGCTTGATTGGGCCGAAAACCTGATCCAAGGGGTTTTCGGTATGCTCGTGGGGGTGGATAAGCATTTTGTGGAATTGGGTACTGGGAAAGTGATGTACAATTTTGGGAGTTATGTGGAGAGAAGTGGCATTGAGGAGGATCATCTGGTGCTCAAGGATATCCACAGGGACGATGTCGAGGCTGGAAGTGTTGATCGGGATTGCCCTGCAGATCATCTTTTTTATTTCTCTTTCTTCCACCCAAACTTACTAGGATGTTCTGAATGTCTTTCATAGTATCTTTCAATGCCGAATAACTCATGATTTTTCCTGACTTGATTCCCTCTTCTACCATCTCCCCCATTTTTACCACATCATTGAAAGGCTTTCCCAAGGCCGGGATCAAATGACTGAAGTAGGCGGGCCCATGGGCTTGTAGGAAAAGTTCAACTATTTCTTCTTCACCAATCGGGGTACTGACTCGAACATCTTGCTCCCTCCATCTGAGCCCAAACTCCCTAAAGCTTTCCTCCGGCTTCTTTTCTATTCTACATAGGGAGGAGCGGTCTGGGGTAGCACCTGATTTGTATTGAAAGTATCGAACAAAATCTTGAGCCATGTCACCTAGTGTAGGCCATTTACCGACATCTTGACGATTATGCCATTCCAAAGTTGCCCCACTCAAGATCTTAGTGAAATATTCCATCAACAGATCATCTTTCTCTCTAACACTTCTCATTTCACTGCACTCAAGTGGGCTCCCAGATCTTCACACCCATCATACAATTTAAATTTTGTTACTTTGAACCCCGCGGGCAGGAGAACGTCAGGGGACACAGATAGTTCTTTGTAAATCATGCTACCCTGGTCTCCCGTTCCTTGCTTATTCTTCAAGGACTGTTCTATGCCTTTCAGCCTTCTAAGTATCCCATCTTTCCCTTCTCTTCCTGTGAACTTTTCATTTTCAACATGAGGCTCATCCCGCGACCCCTGCTTGTATGAGTAGGGAACCTTATGGACAACCTCTGTGGGGTAATATTGGGCATCCTGAGCTTTGAGTGAGTATTTGTTGTTATTAATATTGGATATGATAGGAGGGCAATTTTGGGGAGAGGTTATTAGAGGACGAGTGATGGAGCTACTAGGCTGGTTGGGAAAGCTATGATAAGCGGGTGTATCTGGAGAGTATGGAGGATCATCTAGCGTTGTGTCCGAAATTTGGGTAAGGGCAGCATCTAGGAAGTTAGATGGTGGCGGGGGTGGTGCCTTCCCAGTCATCCAAGCCTGATACATGTCCGCCATGTGTTGTCTTAACATCTTTACTTCTTCAACCAATCCAATGTCCTGTTCAACCAACTGCTTCGGGCATCGGTATCAACCAACTCAGTTCTGTTGTTGTCTGCCATTGCCTTTTGACTTTGTGTTGTAGAAAGGATTTACCACTTTAAAACCACAAACCAACCACCCTTCTGCTATGAATATAACAAAATGAAGCCATCACGTTAGCGTAGGGCATTTAACATAAAATAATCTCACTTTATGTGCAATGCACCTAGCCACAGTTATCGGTTCTAAAATGACTTAGAGGGTACAAAGGTGAGATGGCATCATCCCAATTTGTTTATTTCAACCTCTCTTTTCTTTTCTTTCCTCGCACTTCTTAGCTCGCTCATTTTTCTTCCCCTTTTTTCTTTCTGATTATCGCTCTTTTTCTTCTCTCTCATTTCTCACATCCCATGATTTCATCTCTTTTTTACCTCTCTTTTTTTCTCTCTTTTTTTTCTTTTTCCTTTTCCTTTAATAAATAAAAAAAATAATTCGATTGAACCCTATGTAGGTCATCTATGTATCATGACCCCGCATGAATCAGATCTTTGCGTAGTTCTGGAAGATCAAGAATAAAGCAAACAAACTGACATTCTCTCTTCTTTTTTTTTCTTTTTCTTTAATGACTACTCTGATGAGAAAAGAGAAATAAAAGAAACAAATCCTTTTATTGAATTTTCTAGACTTAATGTTCTAGGACCTATTCTAAACTCAAGCTTAACGGGTATGTTGTTTTTTTTTCCTTTTGAAACAAATACTCTATTAAGGAAAAAGTCTAGAAGAGAAAGATATTTTTTGATTCTTTTTTTTAAGAAAAAAATCTAAAGAATAAACCACAGAAAAATATTTGGATTTTCATTTGATATCCTGATGCCAAATTTCGAAACAAGCAACGAAGAAGATAAAACAAAATATTTTTGGATTTCAATTTGATTGCCTAAAGAAGAAATTCTAATGATAAACAAAAATAAAGTATTTTTTTTTATACACAATATCCTAAAGTTCTAATGCAAATAAAAAGATTTTTTTTTATTTTTCACTAATTTTCCAAAGAAACACCTCAAAAGAAAATATTTTTGAATTTTTAAGATTAATACCTTAAAGAAAGTGCGCATGACAGACCCCATGTACTTTAAGCTTTCACTATACCATCAGCTGGTCTACATACTGGACCGTATCTTTTCTCCTCTTTGATAAGTTCGTGTAATATTTGTACAAATGATCTCTATTGTATAAGAAACCAGAAAAAGATATGATAAATGAAGATAGTTGAGAATTAAACTCAAATTTATTGAGTAGGAAACTCCCGTAATTGCACTAGAATATGCTTTGGTGATAGTTACTCTTATATCCAGTCTCGTCCTTATACAACAACTTCTGGTTAAAATATGAATATGTCCTAAAACTTTTAACAAGGTACTAAAACTAATTCTCTCTTTTTTTTAAAAAAATTTTTAACCTTAATATACTAAAGGAAATATAAAAATAATTTTTATTTTGATATTAATTGCCTAAAGGAAAAACCACCTCAAAGGAATTTTTTTTTTTTCATTTCTAGAATTAGTATTCTAAAGAAAACTTATAACGAAATATAAAAACGCAAAATTTCTTCTCTTTTTTTTTTGGATTTTTGACTTGTAACACATTTTCAAATACAAAATAAAACTATTACAAACTCTAACATCACCTAAAAGGCTGAATACTACTATACAGGACTAGAAAGTAAAACATGAACAATTGACTCAAAAACATAAAACGGCTCCTCGAGCAGTTCCTGAACGCAGTGATCTTTTGGTATCTGTCATGCTCAAACTCCGGTAAGTAAATCTACACCTGCATAAGAAACCTTAAACCAACACTATGTGAGATAATAACACTCCCTACTGGACGTATGCAAGGTATGCTTTATTTTTGCAAAATGGTTTATTTGGCCAAAAGGTGGCTAGAAGTGCAAAATTTGGCTAAGACCCCGCAAAGCCAAGAACCTAAGATTTACAGGGAAGACTTGACCCTATATGGGTTGCCTACGTATCACTCCCCGAAAGACGAGAATCAAGTATGCGCAGTTCGGGCAGATTGGATACGGACGAGAATTAAAAAATAACTAATTTATGGAAAACATATTTCTTTGTCTTTTTTTCGAAAAATGATGAAACAAGCAAAATCTTTTTGGATTTTCTTTTTTCCTTTTTTTTGATTTTCGGAAAATGATGAAAAAGTGCAAAATCTTTTTGAATTTTCAAGCTCTTTTTTTCCCTTAACAAAATGTGACAGAAAACATAATTGGCCCCACTTGCTTTATTTTTCATACTTCTCCCTCTTTTTTTTCTTTTTTCCTTTTTTTTATTTGCATCCACTATTATTGGTCCACTAAATGACTCTTTTACCCTTGAATAAATGTAATATGTAGCACATAAGATGCATCAGGATGGTCTTTTATTTTTTGGGGTATACCTGTCCTAGACGGATCCAACCCCTGTGTTGAGTCACCAAAGCCAAATGCATATGATGCAAACAAGCGTTCCTACTTGGGATCCGGCATGAAGTTGAGTTATTCTAGGTTCAAAACTTGGGCATTTGTTCTAAACTTGTGTACCCGAGCAGACAACTCGAGCCGAGGAGAGGGCTACGTACCGGGATCCAAAAGGCCATCCGGCTTAGTAACTTGTTCGAGCCTCTTTCTTATTTCAAGGTATGACACTAACAGAATAGGGAGGCACGATCAGCGAGCACATCCCCGAAGATGAGAAGAGAAGGGTTTCGTAACAATTTATATACAGTTCAGATAATATCAAATCGGTAAAAGCAACATTTAGCACATTAGAATCAAACATGTAATAAAATCAGATAATAGGTAAAGCCAAATATAACAATTCATCTAAGCTCGACTTCTGAACCCTGAAACAGAAGTTCTAGATTCTTGTTCCCAGCAGAGTCGCCAGAGCTGTCACATCTCCTTTTCCTACCCCATAAGGGTAGAAGGGAGTTTTTTCAATTAAAGGACAATCGAAACGGGATTATTTCAATTAAAGATTCAAAGTCGGCACTTGGGATAATTTTATGGTGTCCCAAGTCACCGATTCAAATCCCGAATCGAGGAAAAGATTGACTCTGTATTATAGTCCGCGAACTAATAATCCAGGTAAGGAATTTTGTTAATCCGGGAGAAGGTGTTAGGCATTCCCGAGTTCCGTAGCACGGTCGCTCAACTGTTATTATTGGCATAATTATCTGATTTTTAAAATATTTTGAACCTATGTACATTTTTAACTTTATTAACCATTTTTAATTATTTTTAAGAAAAATTACGACGTCATTTAAAATGTCTTGATAAATGTACCAGCAGTCCGCAACACATTTTGTATAACTTCTTTGAGATTTGAATTTGGGTCACATAAATGCCCACCCGAGTTTAGGAAGGTCGATTATTAAAACGTGCCTAAAGCAACTACGCATTTGCAATTTGTGAGGGCTACCGAAATTCAACTAAATGGCACACCTCGAATTCTAAAGGAAAAGCATTCAGCTAAATGAACTACGGATATTCATATTTAACTAATTAGGTATTAAGTATCACAACTACGTCACGGGGAACCGTACCCGTAATTGTGACAATTATTATTAATCGTGCGGAAAGTACTTGCCAACTACTAACTCAATAATCTTTTGCCCTAAAAAAAACCAAATATGCTTTCTTCTCTAAAATGCAAATCAAAACCCAAACCTATTATTCTAAAGCTCATTTTTACAGCAAGCTTACACTAAACGATTGCCAAATCTTGACTAATGAATTGAAACAGTAACAGATTTTGAAGCCAAGTCTCTAACAGAATCTCTAACCATTTAACATTCAATTATTAATAACATCCAGTTATTACAAAATGGGATAAGTCTACGCATGGAAATTTCCAACATTCAATCAATGAATAAGCAATGTTCAATATCAGCATACACGAAGAGCATACACGAAGAGCACACGCGAAGAACATTAATATTGTATCATCTACACCAAATATGCACTTCCTATTTAAACCCCACTCTTTCTGGCTTATTTACCGGACGGTAATATTGTGTCACAAACAGGGGCGGATCTAGTAAGAGTGAAGCGGTGTCACGTGACACCGCTCGTCGTGAATTTTTGTTAAATGTATATATAATAATCTGCAATATACCATATAAGCTACATAAACTTAAAGTGTGACACCATTTGCCATAAAGCCCTTCTTGGCTAGTTGGTATAGCTCATGATTTCTTTAATGAAGGTCACGTGATCGAACATGCCTTGGAGATTGTTTCATTCAGTGATTTTGGCTTTTGTTGTTTCTTTTTAATTTTGGTTCAATTAAGTTATTTTGTTACTTTTTATTCTTTAATTCTTTTACTTTTTTAAAAAAAAATTCTTAAAATAGTTTTATTTTATAAGTGTACTCTATAAAATTATTAGTGGTTCTCAAATAGATAACTTTTATTTATAATTTTCAACTTAAATTTTAATAAATTATCCTAAAGCATCTATCAAACTTTCAAAATCAAGTTCAGAATCTCAAAATTCATGTAACTTGGAAGAAAATGCCAATGGTCGGAGCAACATCGACAAAGTAAATGAGTTAATTTAAATTCCTTAAAGGTTTGCAATGAGAAAAGATTGACAACTCGAAAATATTATTCAAATAACCATGATGCAATAAGAAGAGAATATCTTCCGAAAAGGTCTTTTCCAACCCCGAAATTATAATTTTTCTCAAAGAAAATTTTATGATAAATTTATTGCTTTGATCTTCAATGATTTGTTAAGTATGATGGGTTGGAGAATAGTGTAACCAAATATGTGATTTTTTGCTTCTATAGTTACTTGATTCAAAATGAATGCATTAACTAACGGGAAGGAAATGTATTTTCCATTATAAGATATACACCTGAGCGGACGCATCAAGGTTGAAGCGCCGTCGAAAAGGTGTAATTTTTTTTCTTCTTTAACTATGACACCACTTACGAAAAATTCTGCGTACGCCACTGGTCACAAAATGGAACAAGAAACTTCCTCTAAATACAGCCTTAATCACAAACGAAGAACAGGCCACCAAATCAAGATTTCATTCACAACATTAGGAAGACAAATCTTACAATTGTAGAGCAAATGAAGTTTAGGATTGGACATTTTATAGCTGTAATATGTTTTTGAAGCAATGAAAAAGAAAAATCCGGCCAGAGCTAATTGTTGACGACCTCGACACACCGGACCTCGATGAACAATGACGATTTCAATGGAAAACTTTTCTAACTCGAACGGATATGCTCGGAGTTCTTAAGGTATGTTTTCAGGCTAAAAAATGTAAGGAAGAAGAAGGTCCAGCGGTGTTGTTGATTTAAGATGAAGCAGCTGGAACGTGGGAGATAGGTAGGGACCGAATACCTCAAATGACGGTCTCAAACATACCTCAAACGTCGCCGGAGAAGACAGATCTTTTTCGATGAACTCGAACTTCAAAGGTCATTCATGGGCTGCTTCTCTCTTCTTTTCCCAGGCGTGGTTAAGGTTGAAGAAGATCTATTTCAAGGGTCCTCTTTGTTCTCCATGGCTGCCTCCTTCTTTGTAGAAGAAGGTGACAATGGCTATTTGTGTTTGAGCCTAAGAAGATCGGCCTGGGGGGTATCTCTTGCACTTTTGCGGCTGAACTCTATGTTGTGTTCTAGGGTTTTTAGTTATTGTCAGGAAGAAGAAGAGTCTCCTAATGTATATAACGGCTGATCTTTTCTTTACGGCTTGTTTGGATGGTTGTTATACATCGTTTCATAATGTATCGTATTATATTGTACTGTATCGTTTGATGAATACAGTATTTGGATTGATTGTGTCGTTTTGGCGTCGTTTCATGGCATCACACACCTGTGATATGATGAATAAACTTGCAATATTGTAAAGAAAAATTATGATATTGTATATAAAAAGGTGGGGTAAATGATAAAATAAAATTATTTAATAATAATGAAGGGTGAGATTGAGAGAAAAAATAAGGAAACAACGCGACCACACCAAATCGGTCGTTAAATAATGTGGCACATTTCATCGTTACATAACCATGGATTTAACGATACGATACAATAAAATTTAAGTAACAATCAAAACTAACATTATATTTAAAGCAACAATACAATACGATACGATAGGTAATAGCCATCCAAACAAGCTGTTAGAGTCTAGGTTAGGTCTTATTAGGAAGAAAGGTTGGGTGTTGGGTCGGGTCACCCGGTTTGGGTTGGGTTGGATAAAAATTTGGGCTTCTAAAATGTGTGGCCCAATTCAATTTAAAAGCAGCCCTTTCCTATTTCCTTTTCATTTTGTAGTTCTTTTTCTTTCTTTAATAAATTAAAACCCTAAACTAAATTTCTAAATTAATTCAAATTGCGAAGTTAAGCTAATTATCTAACTATAAAATTTATAAAAATTAGTTGATCTTAAATTAAGGAGAAAAATTAATAATCCAAAATTTAAAAGCTAAGAATGTAAAAGTGAGCCATTTTTGTGATTTTCATTTTTAATAGGCGAATTACATAAATGACCCCTTAAAATTGTCCTCAACGACCATCTGAACACCCCAACTAATCAATTTATCATTTAGACACTTCAAGTGGCTATTAAGTATTTCAAGTAAACACTCGTTACTAATGTAGCATATGCGTGTTTTGTAACAAAGTGTTGGGCGCCTGAAGGTCATTTTTCAATTGTCAAATCCAAGAAAAAATTAATTAATACAAGAAAATCCTCCATTCCTCCCCCCCCCCCCCCCCCCCCC
>MU778537.1:303582-342450 GCA_026770625.1 Nicotiana glauca
CTCAGAACTCCGTTTGGGCTCCATAATATATTGATGGATAGCTATTTAAAAGGGCTACAACTTTGATTTTCTGCATTTTACCGAATTCCTAGATGCGCGAAGTAAACACTTTGTGCATTACTTCGCGCATTACTTCGCGCATTTTGGAAAACTTTCTGCCTTGGTCGCGCGAAGAGATGCGCGAAGTATCTTCTTCGCGCATTACTTNTAAACCTCCATTATTGAAAGAGAGAGGAAGGGAGAGATCAGATTTTAGAGAGAAGAAGGAGGAGGAGCTTCATCTTGGAGCTAGGAGAAGAGAGGAAGAACAACATCTTGGAGCAAGGATTCAAAGAGTTCTTCTAAACTTTCTTCTAGTTCTTTGTTTATTTTGTGTTTAAGACTTTTATTGTTGATATTTGTATGAATATGAGTAGCTAAATACTCTAGTATTCTTGGGTCATGGATGTTAGATGATTATGTTGTTTGAAGCTTAGATTGAAGATCTTGAATTTATTGTTATGGGTTGTTTATTTGATTCTGCTCTTAATTATTTTACTGTGTAGATAACAGTGAAATATTATTTACGAATCTTGAGTTAAACTTGACAAAGGAAATTCTTGGTTGCATATAGAATCAAATAGAACAAGATCTGAATCCTGGGCATCGGGTGAAGGATTTGCGATTAAGATAGACATATACTTAATTGCCTTGTTTGGTTGAAGAATAGGAGTTGTAAATGCATTCTTGCTAATATTAATACCATAGACATATAGGTATTGAGTTAACTTGAATAGATGCATAAGAACTCGACAGATTCTTATGAGTATTATTAACCCTATAATCAATAACCCGGATAATTCAATAAATCAATCTTAAGCTAAGATAGTAGCATGATCTCTAGCAAGTCCATGACCCTGGAATATATTTGTCTAAATTGTTAAAAACATAAATTGTAATTGGTGTAGTAATTTTGCCTTGAATTATTGTTCTATTATTAAGTAAATTGTAAAGTAGTTTTATATATATTTTGTGATAGTCTAGCTTGAATTGATAATGGTTTGAGTCTAAATCAGTCGAGAAGTTGATCACAATTCCTCGTGGGAACGATACTTTACTTACTACTATATTACTTGTCGATCGCGTACACTTGCGTGAGTGTTTTGGTCGCAATACCAGGTGCCTCACCGAGAGAGTATTCGTTTGTTATAAGATCTATGGAGTAAGATATGTTCGGGACCAAGTCAGAGCGGGTGGCTCTCAATAATGGTCCCAGTGAATTCAGAAGTTAAAGTATGGTGCCCGATGATTTCAAGCCTATAAGTACAGTTAAAAATCAAGCTCTGTAGCAGCTTATGAGAAGGTGCCCAAAATGTTCTATGATGTTCTACCTTGTGGTATGGCATTTGAGAAATATGCAATAATTCATGAGATTTGAGACAGCATGGTTTCGTGATTCAAGGTCACTCGGGGTAAGTGTAGATAGAGTATATTACGTATTGAATAGAGTTATTCTTATTTCTAAGGCAAGTAAGGATGAATTGGAAGAAGGTGGGTTGATTAGCCATAGTTGAATTTGGCATGTTGGGGTCTGTTGTCAGTTCATTCAGCGTGATCGAGTTATGCGTATGATTTATGGCGATACGTGTGAGGTTTGTCGGCCGCCGTAATTGATGTTATTCAGAAGCATTCTTCTGCTATGGCTTGTTGAGTGGAAGCAGATTCTGGAAGGAATATGGTGGCTTGGATCACTACTTGCAGATTTTGCATATCCTACGGTTATGGGAATTACCTGTGCATTGCTGTGATTCTCCTGAAGTGAGTTAAGTGCAAGGTTCTTATATGATAAAAATGGAAAATATTAATGGATTCGGAGTTACGATAATCTTGTCCTACCGTATATTGGCACGTTGGGTGCAGTGAGAGGTATGGAAATGTGAAGTAAAGATCAATGATGCAGCTTGGGCTGGCAAGGATATCACTGGCTCAGATGAGCAAGGGAGTGATTGAATGATTAAAGTAAATTGGTGTTGTCTTCAGCGCCACCCAGGTCGATGTGTTGTAAAAAAAAAAAGCTTTGCCTCCTAGTAAGGATTCTTGATCGCTTTTCAGCGTTAGTGTATCCAAAGATTTAAAGGTACGGACTCGATACTTATTTCAGAAGATTGTGGGAGCGAGTCCCGTGGGAAGATTCTGTAAGTGTGACATGTAGTCTCTTGATTGACTAAGGATTTAAGCAAGTATGAGGATTGTGGTAATGTCATCAATTTGAGAATTTATTCCTGAAGGGCACTCGACTTGTTGGGTTATAGACTGTGAAGATTCGCTCCAGTCGTGATGGATGTTCTTGTGTGTTATGAGAAGGGAGAAGTTAGCATGGACCTTTGAAAGGCCATTGGCCAAATTGGTGCAATCAGAAATTGACTTGAGTTCAGTCGATTGATTTATTTGTGAACATGGCCTTGTATCAGGCCGATTGTGTTCGTTTCAGAGAATGTTCCCTATGGAGGAACAGTCGGGGTGTTATGTTTTCATTAGCTATTCCAAGTAATGATGTATTGCGCCGCATGAGTTGTGAGACGGATTAATAAATTCCTATGTGTTGAGGTTCCGCATTGCGATGATGTTATGTGAGCAGGATAGCTCTTGAGATTCAGATATGGTATCGCACCTTAGTTGTGCTTGAGTTTTGTAGCCTATAGCACTATGTGATTTCTCAGGGATGGTATTATGCACTTAGCGTGCTTACGATCGAAATTCATTATTTTTATCACAATGAGCAGATTTAGCTCGAAGTGTAATCTCCTTATGTGAGATCTATGTGCAGATCGGGTGGCACGCCACCACGGGTATGTTATTTGGATCGGGTTGTGCGCCGCAACATTGTGATGTCGAGTCTGGTTTTTCTATATGCTATTTCCTTGTGTGTTTCGATTCCTATCTTTTAAAGAAAGTCTGTATTAGTGCGGGGGTTAGGTAATTCCTTCCAGAGTTCGATTTTCGTTTGTGTTGTGTTCGGATTGGTGGCCTATTGGCACATTATGGAGTCATATGAGACTTTTGATCGCATTCAGAGGGGCTAACCGCCTGAGCAGTTCATACTGGGTAAGATGAGATTGTGGGATTTAGGATCAGTGCAATCTGATTATACGAAGTATATTAAGGAGCTAAGACCATTAGATGGCTCAGAAAGAGGCAATGACTCATGTCAGGCGACAGACCCAATGATTTGTTGATTTAACAGTTGGTTATGAATTTTGGCATCCTCTCTTCCATCGTGTCGGTGTTGTAAAGGTTGGAGCAAGACCCATGTAAGTCAGGAGGTGCAATCGGAGCATCAGATTCGTGGAATTTCGATTAATTCAAACAGGAATGTTATTATGGTCTTATGAGTAAAGTGATCCCAAGTATGAATTCAGCAGAGTTATGCAGTCATGTTTGAGTACAACGTATAGTGATTGATACGGTGATCGTATGTTGGAAACAGGCCTGGCATAGAATTCCGGATGTTGGAATTGGGATCTAATGCTTATGTGTTTGAATAAAAGGGAATATCTTCTGAATTTATCGAGCTAATGTGCTCAACTGAGTTGTGATACACGGGAAAGCGCATGAGGTGCTAAACAGTGATTTCAGACTACTCCAGTGTAGTTCTCAGCACGTTCGAGGACGAACGTATGTTTAAGTAGGAGAGAATGTAACTACCCGACCGGTCGTTTTGAGTACCATGAACAGCTTCATTTCGGGTATTATGACTTGTTCGCATGGTCGAAATTTTAATTCAGGAAGATCGGAGTTAAATTTAGATGAAAATTCTCATTTTTGAGAAGCTTAAAGTTGAAAGAATGAACTAGGACTGGATTTTTGAGTAAACGGCCTCGGAATCAGGATCTGAAGGTTCCAGCAGGTTCGTATGATGATTTCGGACTTGGGTGTATGCCTGGATTGGTTTTTGGATAACCCGGGAGCATTTTGGCGCCTATTGTGGAAGTTAGCATTTTAGAAGAAATTTCATAAGTTTAGCTTGAAGAGCATTTCAGTGTTATCAATGTCCGTTTGGGACTCCGAGACTGAATAGCTCCGAATGGTGATTCTGAAGTTGGGAGCGCGATCGGAAGTGAAGTCCCAAGTTATTGAGTGTATGATTTCCATTGTGATGGGATGTGTAGTCCCAAGTTATGGGTGCGTGAAGAATCTTTTATGTCTCCTATTTAGAGTGAAGTAAATTTCATGTTACGGTATGATTTTAGACTCAGGAAGATTAAGTGATTGTGTAATATGTATGGCAGTGGAAGGTATACAAAAATATTAACTAAAGGTAAAGCTAGTGGATAATTGGCTTATGAGGGGAATCTATTTTTCATACTAGTTAGATAAGTCTGGGAGCTGAGATCGCTTCTGTAAATGTATTATGACGAAATCGTTGAGTCAAGGAGACCACCTTGAAGGTAGAAAACATTAAAGAAAGAATATGTTCTTACTCGATTGAATATCCCAATAATGGAGGATTGAAAGGTATTTTCTAGGTGTTATGATTTAAATAGGTACAACGCATGTCCATGTATCAATTTTGATAATATAATACATGTAATATTGAGATTAATGTTGTTGATATACATTGTGATGCTTTGTCAAGTTGTGGACGTGTTGTTAGGATGGTTTTGGTGACTCTCTGGCAGGTGGATAGGCCCAATTACAAAGGAAACTCTGCCGAAATTTTTGAAAAATTTGGGACATAGTAAAAATCTTGTCGCCTAAAGAGTGGGCATAACTGTTGTGTGAGTGAATGCAAAAAATAAATTTAGAAGAGTTAAAATTTCCGATGATTCATGTTTTCAGAAGCTTATGAAGGAGTGAGTTTAATCTCACCATGGTATTACGGCAGCAATAGAGTATATGTGTTGTGATCTATGGCTTCGAGCCAAGTTGGGGAGTTTGCTATTGGTTAGCAGATTGTACGGTTATGTACTACATTAGTTCCGATTTGATGCATGCTGGTGAATCAGTTCTGGTTGTGGAAATTGGGCCGAGAACGACACGAGTGAAGGAAAATTTTTGACAAGATGTCATGAGCTCGGATGAGCAGGAGATAAGTTTCGATGTTTACGGTAAGTTGGTATTGTCTTCTGCGTCACCTAAGTTCGGTGTTTTGTAAAAAGGGTTTTGCGTCCTGGTTACTTATTCTTGATCGCTCTTCAGCGTTAGTGCGACCGGTGATTTGGATGTACGCTCCAGATATTTTTGTGGTAGGTTGGGGGAGTGTGTCCCACAGGAATATTATATAAGTATGGCATGTGATCACTTGATTGATTAAAGATGTATACCAAGTATGAAGTTTGTGATGGTGTCGTTAAATTAAAGATTCATGCCTGGAGGGCACTTGGCACATTGGGTTGTGAACTGGGGAGTATTACTCTGATTGTAATGGTTGTTCTTGTGTGTTATGAAAAAAAAATAAGAGTTATTATGGACCTTTGAAAGGTTATTAGACTAGTTCAGTGTGACAGAATCAACTTGAAGTCAATGGATGGATTTAATGTGAATAATGGCTCTATATCAGGCCAGGTGTATACATTTTAGTAACGCAGTCCTCATGGAGGAGTAGATCGGTTGATGTTCCATTGTCAGATATTTCGCAATGCATTGTGCCGTGTGAGTTGCGAGACGACTTGAGAAATTGCTATATGTTGAGAATCCATGTAGGAATGACGTTATATGAGCATCTTGGCTCTTGAAATTCAGATTGTACATCGCACCTCAGTTGTGCTTGAGTTTTGTAGCATGCTTACGACCGATACTTGGTATTTTGTTGTAATGAGAAAATTTGGCTCGATGTGTATCTCCTTATGTGAGATCAATGTATGGATCGGGTGGCATGCCGCCATGGGTATGTTATCTGGATCGGGTTGCACGCCGCAACAGTGTGATGTTGAGTGTAGTTTTCTGTATGCTATTTTGTATGCCTTGCTTCCTGTTTTCTAAGGAAAGTCCTTATTAGTGCGTAGGATTGGTAATTCCTTCCAGAGTTCGTTTTCTTTTTGTATCACGTTCGAATTGGTATCCTATTAGCATATTAGGGAATCATATATGGCTTTTGATTATGTCTGGGGTGGCTTATTGCCTGAGCAGTTCGTACTGGGTGAGACGAGATCATTGAATTTGAGATTAGTGCAATCTGATTATATGAAGTAAATTAAGAGCTAAGACCATGATTTGGCTCAGAATGATGTGATAGTTCTTGCCAGAAGTATAGAACCAACGAATCGTTATTTCGATAGTGGTCATGAATTAATGCATGCCTCATCCGTCATGTCAATATTGTAAGAGTTAGAACAATACCTATGTACATCATGCAGAGCAAGGGATGTGTAGCGATTTTCTTCTAGGTGATTAGAGAAAAGAGCTTCAGATGATTAGGGCGAATGATCTTTGGATGATTGGAGAAATAGTATTGCTAATTGAAAGTGATTTGACCAGAGTATATGTCTCATAAAAATGTAATGTTATTAAACTAATGATATTTCGGTAGTATTGCGGCATGTTCTTGTTGGGTCCTCTAATGGTACTGATGAGCTTGAGGTACGGCTCTTTCGTTTGAGTCATTTTTCATGATTTGAGTATGTTCATGCCGTTTCTTATTGGTGCACGTATTATGCAAGTTGTGTCTTAGGCCTGTATTTAGGTGTCATATCATCGGAGTGGGGTTTTGGATTCGAGGTGATCATTGGGGTCATTGATGAATATGAACAAATTTGATTTCAGCATGTTTGATGGGTAAATATCGAGATTCGATTTAAAAATTTGTTACTATACTTGCTAGAGGAGAAATGGACTCATGAATGGTTTATCTGAGCATTGATTATGATTTATTGCATGATTCAATTATAATGGCAGTATATGAGAGTGTTGGAATGAGACATTAGCTAATGAGAGATTTTTATCGGTATTTGGTTGTTGTAGGCAGTTGTTGTGAATAGAAGTTATCGTTGCATTCGTTTGAGTTATTGGTATATCATATAATTACACCTAAGGTTGCAGGAAGGGTCTATTACAACTGGTTCAGATTTATTCTGAATGCAGGTGTGAGGTTCCGATCTTGTTTATGATTCCGAAAAGGTGAAATGTGGCTCTATGATTTATGGGATAGACTAGATCATGTGATCTTAGTTACAATGTGTTGTCGGACCTATATGAGATAGGGTGACGTGGGATCACCCCCGGGTATATGCATGGTAAGGTTATCCAGGGATTGGTTGGCTTTTAGAACAACTCTGAGCACGCTCGAGGACGAGCGATTGTTTAAGTTGGGGAGGATGCAACGACCCAACCCGTCGTCTCATGAGTTACCGCTCCGATTTCCCCATTTTCAGTTTCCTTATGCTTCATTATCCATATCTTGTGTAATCGAGTTTATTTGAAGTGGTTTTAATAAGAAATGAGACACTTAGTCTCTTTTAAGAAGTCTTAAGTTGAAAAAGTCAATCGGACGTTGAATTATGAGTAAGAGGGCTCGGATGTGAATTCTGATAGTTCGGTTAGCTTCAGGAGATGATTTGTGACTTAGGAGTGTGATCGGAAGTGTTTTTGGAGGTCCGGTGTAGAATTAGGCTTGAATTGGCGAAGTTAGTATTTTGGCGAATTCCGGTTGATAGGCGAGATTTTGATATAGGAGTCGGAATAGAATTTGAAGAGTTGTAGTAGCTCCGTTATGTCATTTAGAATGTGCGTGAAAAGTTTCAGATCATTCGGACGAGGTTTGATAGACTTTTTGATCGAAAATGTGTTTTGAGAGATTTTGAAAATTTTAAGGTTGAATCTGATGAAAATTTGTGTTTTGGTGTTGTTTGAGGTTCTTTGATGATTGGAACAAGTTTCAATAATGTTTTAAGATATTTTTTGCTTTTGGTTGAGGTCCGGGGGACCTCGGGGTGATTTTGGATGGTTAACGAGAACTTTTGAAGTTGGAAAATTTCATAATAAACGAAAGTTGTAAATGAGGGCGCACAAGACCTCACTTTAAATAATGATATCTCCAGTTATATAAGGAGCTGGGTGATGTACAACCTATCAAATTAAAGCTCTTTGAGTCTAGTTTCCAACGTATCAAACCGTTCATCAATTGGAGATGTATACAAGGTGTTATGACTTTTTATCTAAATGGTGACAGAACAGCTACGCGAATCTGTGTGTAGCCTACGCAAAATTGCGTAGGCAAAATCATAATGGAAGTGAAGGGAGGGGTAAGCTGCGTAGCCAATCTGCCTAGGCTACACATCCAGCCTACGCAGCTCATTTTCTATAAATAAAGGGAGGATCGGGGAGAGAGAAAAAGATGACATTTTTGGGTTAAGTTTTGGATTCTAGAGAGAAGGTGGAGAGCCCTCAAGCAAAATGCACGTCAAAGGTAAGTTTTATGATATTTTTATAATGGAATAACACTAGTTAATGGTAGTATTAACATCTACATGGATTGAAATTTATAGGAATTGCTCTGATCATCAAGAATCATTCAAAAGGGTTCAAGTTAGGGTTTGATCTACAAGAGGTAAAGATTTCACCCTACACATAAATACAACTATGGATTAAGTATTTGGAATGTATTGTGAAGTAGGATGTACCAATTGGTTGAAGAATTATGTTAGTCCTTGACATGGGTATTGTGAGTTAGGGTTCTTGAATAGAGAAGAAAATGAATAGTAAATTTTTGAATCTTGTTAGGATTTGAAGGTCCATTTGACATCAAAATGATATGTGAATTGGATAATTTTTGTATGGTTAGAATCATGGTAAGTTAAGGAACCCGATGATGTAAAAATTTTTGAGTTTCGAGACGTGGGTCCGGGGCTCGGGTTTTTCCAAATTTGTGAATTTTTATATTTATCGATTTCTTTCGATTGGGTATTGTCTCTTTAGTATAATGCAACATATTCGTTGTGATTTTGGGCAGAATCGTCGCACGAGGAGACTAATTTGAGAGGCAAGGGCATAGCAAGCTAGACTTTGACCGTCTTGAGGTAAGTAATGATTTTAAATGATGTGTTGAGGGTTTGAAACCCCGGATTGCACAACATAGTGCTATGTTGAGGAGAGACACGCGTTATATGACGAGCGCGAGGTCATTTACTATTGAGGATTGTGACTTGGTCCATCCCGGTTGATATTTTATTGCGTATTTGATAAAGACTTATTGCTTTTCACCATAATTTGGGCTTCGTGCCAATTATTTGAAATCCTTCTGTGAATTTCCATCACTATTTTTCCTCACTAATTGAAATATTATTTGAAGTCAGTCCAATTGAATTATACTATTTCATGAACTCATCTACATTATACTCAACTTGAGATTTAAATGATATTTATAATGTTGTTTGAGTTGAGCACCATTGTTTTACTGTTTCCCAAGGGGCTTATGATTATTTTCTGGACTGATTGAGGCCGAGGGCCATATGTAAGGATATGTTGAGTGATGTGAGGAGGCTTCCAGGCCTCGAGTGTTATGTGAGGCGGCTTTCAGGCCTTGAGTGTGATGTGTGAAGACTTTAAGGCCTTATGATATTGCGCTTGGGCTGTAGGAGCCCCTCCGGAGTTTGTACACACCCCCAGTGAGCAGAGGGTACCCAGTTGAGTTGGGAGTGGGCCCGAGAGGCCGATGTTATATTTTGTGAGTTGGGAGTGGGCCCGAGAGGCCAATGTTGTGTTTTGTGAGTTGGGAGTGGGCCCGAGAGGCCGATGTTCTGTTTTGGTGAGTTGAGAGGTAGCCCGTGGGGCTGATACTGTGCTGAGAGTTTGTTATGGAGCCCGAGGGGCAAGTTTCTGATTATTCCTTACTTGTTGAAATTAATTGTCTTCACTGTTTTAAAAGAGATTTATCCGATACTCCACGGTTTATTGTATAATTGATTTTACTGCTTGAGATATCGCTATATTGTGCCATTATGAGATTTCATGTTTTCAGTCATTATTTATTTTTATTACTCACTGAGTTAGAGTACTCACTTTACTCTCTGTACCTCATGTGCAAATGCAGGTAATTATTTACCCGGTAGCGGGTTTTGAGCTGATTGGAGATTTTGCCATCGTAGTTGAGCAAGGTGACCGCCAGCGTTCGCGGCACCGCATCTTTTCCTTTGATTCTAAATTCCAATATGTATATTACTGGTTTTATAGTAGTGTTTAGATTCCTTAGATTCTCATGACTTGTGACACCCCAATTTCGGACTGAGTTGGGCTCGTTCCCCGTTTTATCATTTTTCTTCCGCATTTATGATAATGTTATCTATGGTTTTGACTCATTCGTGTTAAGTAATTGGTTAAACATATATTTTTAATCTGTTGGCTGGCCTTGTCTTCATGAGAGGCGTCATCACGACCGAATTTGGGATTTTGGGTCGTGACAATTACTCAATTTACTTATCGGGTACTGTTAACCCGTTAAGTATTTTCTTATCTAGTTTTATGTCATTTTTAAAGTCTTCTTTTCTGGAAGAATGAATGCCGTTTATTCTTGTGAAGAACGAATGTGAATGTTTGATTGATTATGAACATATGTCCTTTTAAAAGTTTGAGTGATTATTGAACGAATGTGCTTTTTTGGTTTTTTACAAATTTGGTTAATATGTGTAATGACAGTATATGTAGTCTTGGTATTGATTGAATTATTCTTTAATTTTTTTTTTTTTTTAATTTGGTTTAGCCGATAACCGCCCGATAATTGTTAATCTGATACCAATCTGCCCGTAGTATTATTGGATGGCTAGCGGATTACTATATTTATAATTCGATAACCGTTAAGCCAAGACGTTAAGTGTTATTATCCATCTGATCCGCCCGATAAGCACCCCTAGACTCATCCTTTCAAAAACATGCACCTTTTAAAAGGGACATTTACATAAAATAGCCGGCAATACTCATTATTTACTTTTTCTTGCCATACACATAGCTTATATATTGATTATACATAATTATAAACATATATTATACATTCACTAATTATTTTTAATTTAAATAATTGAATGAGCGGCTATTTGAATTAATTTTTCTTTTAAAAATCAATAATCATCTATTTTGAAGAAGTTCGAGTTTGGTAGATTCTGCACTAAAAGAAAACTCATATGACTAAAGTTTTCCAGAAAATATTTTATACTTGAAGTTTATACTGATTTAATTTATTTTAATATGTAACATAGATGAAAGGGATGTATAATTTTTGAGGTGAAACCTATTTATGTTCTTCAAATTAAATTGCTTTAAAAATCAAACTCATCCTTTAATTTTAAACAATTATCATTTTTCTCCTCGTATCAAAGTTTGCCTTTTAAAATGCCCATTTAATTTTAGCCTCTGCAACTTTGGTCTCTTTTTTATTTCTTTAATATAATGATATTATTTTTATTTATTTTAATCTATGCTATGGACTTACACTACTAGAAATTTGGTAAAAAGCGACCAAAGTTGGTCGCTTTTAGACCTATAAGCAACCAAACATGTCTGGTCGCTATACTGCTGGTCCCTTTATTTTAGGGACCAAAGTTGGTCGTTAATTAGCGACCAACTTTGGTCTCTAAGTTAAAAGGACCAAATAGTCCGAATAAAGACTATAGCTACCAACTTTGGTCACTTTATTATTTTAATAATATAATTTTGGCGACCAAAGTTGGTCTCTAAATGTAAAATACGTTTTTTTATTTATTATTAATCATAAAAAGGCGACCAACTTTGGTCTCTAATTCAAATATTATATTTTAAAATTTGAAAAATAGAGAACAAGGTTGGTCGCTTTTTTATTAATTTTTTTTAA
Source organism: Nicotiana glauca (assembly GCA_026770625.1). NCBI lineage: Eukaryota > Viridiplantae > Streptophyta > Magnoliopsida > Solanales > Solanaceae > Nicotiana > Nicotiana glauca. The sequence goes on from MU778537.1 coordinate 315,359, forward strand.
AAATAAGCGAACAACGTTGGTCACTAATTTAAAGAATTTTTTTTTTTAAATTTAAGCGACCAGAGTTGATCGCTATATTTCCAGAAATTATTTTTTTAGTTGAATAGGGACCAAGGTTGGTCGCTTTTTGAGAAATTTGGGTTAAATAGCGACCAACTTTGGTCGCTATTGCCCAAATTTTTTTTTTTTAAATAGAAAAGCGGAAGCTATTCTGGGTATAAATGAATTTTTGGGAAAAAAAATTAATTTGCCACAAAATAATACTAGCAGTTTATAAATGGTGCAATACCTATTTCAAAATTTAAATTTTTAGGACTCAAAATAATTTTATTAAATAACTAATACAACAAAAAACAAATTTGACATTACAAATCAAATTCATATCAAACTAAACTTTACAAACAAGTACTATATGATAACTTTAATATTTGTGACGACCCACAGGGTCATCACCTATTTTCTCTCTTTTCTGCGCTTCCGAAGCCTTGAAAATCTCATTTTTTTAGTTGCCTCGATTTGCATGCGCAGTCCGAGCGCGTTGCCGGAAAGCTTAAATATGAATTCTGTGTGAAAAGTGATGAATTTTGATATTAATATGATTAAAGTTGACTTTGGTCAACATTTTCGGTGAACGGACCTGGTCCCGTGATTGAACGGTCCCGGAGGATCCGTAAGAAAGTATGGGACTTGGGTGTACATCCGAATTCGAAATCCGAGGTCCCGAGCCCGAGAAATAAATTTTTAGGAGAAATTATTTTTTTGAAATTTATATGAAAATTTGAAATGAAAATGGATTAGAAAATATTGGTATCGGGCCCATATTTTGGTTTCGGCACCCGTTACAGGTCTTATATATGGTTTAAGACGTTTCTGGGTAATTTGGTTGAAATCGGACGTTATTTGACGTATTTCTGACCTAAATATCTAAAAGTGAAAGTTTAAGAAGTTTGATGAAAAGTGATGATTTTGAGGTTTGATTCCTTGTTTATGATGTTATTTTGGCGATTTGATCACACGGTTGAGTTCGTAGGATGTTGTTGAGTCAGTGTGTGTGATTGGTTAGGAGCCTCGATGGCTCGGGAGTGTTTCCGGAGGTGTTCGGGGGTAGTTTTGGACTTAGGAAGATTGCAGAAAATCTGCAACAGGTGCACAGTGATTTTCTTCTTCGCGTTCGCACTATGCCTCTCGCGTTCGCGAAGCTTCAGCCTCATCCTTCATCGCATTCGCATCACCTCCTCGCGTTTGCGTAGAGTATTTTATCTCAGAAGACTTAACCTTCATTTTACTCATCGCGTTCGCACATATATCCTCGCGTTCGCGTAGTTCATGGGGCTCCCTTCATCGCGTTCGCATAGGTGCCCACGCGTTCGCATAGACCAAGTCTTGGACCCCCCCCCCCCAGCTTTCTTCTTCGCGTTCGCATCATTCCAATCGCAAACACGATGCCTTGCCCAGTTACGCTTCGCGAACGCGACACCGTTCCAGCGAACGCGAAGGGCAGTTTTGTCCAGTGATTTTTTTTAAGTTTTAGAAAACAGTAGCTACGGGTATTATTCAAAATTCACACGAGCTCTTCTTCTCCAAAGCTTCTGGCAATTTTTAGAGCATCTCTTCACCAAAGCTTCTTGGGTAAGTATTGTTTAACTTGTTTTCTTCATTTTCCATCACCATTTATCAAATTCCTAAGCTCAAATCATGTGATTTAGGGTAGAAATGGGGAACATGGGTAGAGTTAGGATTTTCTATATTTTTTTGGTTTAGACCTCGTTTTGGGGTCGAATTTAAAAACAAATTACATATTCAGACTTGTGAGTGAATGAGGGATTTGATTTTTGTCCAAACCTCGTGATTTGACAAACGGGCCCGGGGGCGATTTTGAAATTTTGGGAAGAAAGCTTGGAAATCTATAATTAGGCATTGGGTTTGATTTGTTTAGCCTATATTGATATTATAACGTCCTTATTATATAGATTTGATTGAGTTGGAGCCGAATTCGAGAGCGAAGACGGTCGTTGTGGATTGATTTGACTGTGGAACTCTGAGGTAAGTGTTTGGTCTAACCTTAGCTTGAGGGAATATGAGTTTAATCTCATTTGCTACTTGCTATTTGCCGAGTACGACGTATAAGCATGGTGACGAGTAATTATACGTTGGTGTCTAGCATGACCGTGACTCTTTATATTGCAAATATTTGGATTTCGTTATATCTTCCATGTTTAGATGATGACTTCTATATTTTGTGAAGAGCATATGAAAGAAATTGTGATATTTAATATTTGAGGAGCATTGGCTCAAGTTATATTAAAATTATGAAAGTATATGAGATGATTGAACTCTTTGGAGCGTTGTCTCAAGTGGTAAAATGAATTACAAGTAAGAAATGAAAGAAAGAGAAAGAAGTATTAAATAATTCCCTTGCTGAGATATTTTGTTAAATTATTGGTATCTCCCTTGCCGGGAATTTTATTGCTTAATTGTTGTACCCTTGTCGGGGTTTAATCATTTAATTGTTTTCCCTTGTCGGGATTTCACTTGACACAACCCGGATTTCCCACCCTCAGGCCCGCAATTCCCCCAATTGGCCCTGCCTCGGCCTCGCCCTCTCCCCCTTATAGGAGTTGCTGCTGGGGGCTCGGGCTGCTGCGCTGTAGGAGAGTTAGCACGTGTTCTCGCCATCTGCGAAAGAACAGAGTAGAAAAACAATCAATATTTGAGAAATAGAATCTCACGACAAGACAGAACAAAAGCGAAGTTTTCCTAACTCTGTAGCCTCTGGGGGATAAATACAGACGTCTCCGTACCGATCCCTCAAACTCTACCGAGTTTGTCCGTGAGTTGTGAGACCTATGTAACCTAGTGCTCTGATACCAACTTGTCACTACCTGGATTTCCCATCCTCGAGAGTTGTGATGGTGCCTACTAATAAGAGCTAGGCAAGCTAACTTAATTTACTTCTTTTAGCAATTATCAATCATTTAATAACAACAATGCATAATATGATAAAACGGAAGTCTCAATATATAATTAACTGGAAGAAATGCGGACGTTTAACAAGATCCTCTACCCAAGAACTGGAGTCACAAACTCACGAACCTCTAGAGAATACTAAATACAAGGTTTGAATGAACATAAAACTGTCTTCTTCGGTACAAGATGATAAGGGACTCCGGGCCTGCAGACATCAGCAAGGCTACCTCGAATGTCCCTAGACTGAAGTCAGCTCCCAATCAACTACTGCTGTCCAAAAGCTGCTCCGGCTCCGTGATCTGTGCAAAAAGATGCACAGAGTGTAGCATCAGCACAATCGATCCCATGTGCTGGTAAGTGCCTAGCCTAACACCGGCGAAGTAGTGACGAGGTTAGACCACACTACCAGATAAACCTGTGTAGATATATACATACCAGAACAACAAAATAATAGTGAAAAGTAAACCATTACAGTTGGGAGGGGAGTATGCTTACGAGGGTAGCATATAAAAATAGTATATCAGGAATAAATGACGTAACTACATCTGATTTCTTCTAACACAGAGTAATGGACTAACGTCCCACTTTCACTTATTACAATTTCCTCTTGTTGCAAGCGTGCAACACGATCCCATTTCCTCATATCACGTGGTAGGCGTACCACACGCTCCCATTTCATAATATCTAGTGGTCGGTGTGCCACACGATCCCATTTCATAATATCTCGTGGTCGGCGTGCCACACGATCCTATTTTATAATATCTCGTGGTCGGCGTGCCACACAATCCCATTTCATAATATCTCATTGTCGGCGTGCCACACGATCCCATTTCATAATATCTCGTGGTCGGCGTGCCACACGATCCCATTTCATAATATCTCGTGGTCGGTGTGCCACACGATCCCATTTCATAATATCTCGTGGTCGGTGTGCCACACGATCCCATTTCATAATATCTCGTGGTCGGTGTGCCACACGATCCCATTTCATAATATCTCGTGGTCGGTGTGCCACACGATCCCATTTCATAATATCTCGTGGTCGGTGTGCCACACGATCCCATTTCATAATATCTCGTGGTCGGTGTGCCACACGATCCCATTTCATAATATCTCGTGGTCGGTGTGCCACACGATCCCATTTCATAATATCTCGTGGTCGGTGTGCCACACGATCCCATTTCATAATATCTCGTGGTCGGTGTGCCACACGATCCCATTTCATAATATCTCGTGGTCGGTGTGCCACACGATCCCATTTCATAATATCTCGTGGTCGGTGTGCCACACGATCCCATTTCATAATATCTCGTGGTCGGTGTGCCACACGATCCCATTTCATAATATCTCGTGGTCGGTGTGCCACACGATCCCATTTCATAATATCTCGTGGTCGGCGTGCCACACGATCCCATTTCATAATATCTCGTGGTCGGTGTGCCACACGATCCCATTTCTTTCAACATAATACACAATATAATCCCGACAAGGGAGAAAGATGTTATAATAAACTATCCCATCAAGGGAACAAGATAATATAGTAAACTATCCCGACAAGGGAGATCTGGCTATAACCAAACTCATTTTGTTTCTACTTAACACAATTAAATCCATATTTAGTCTCAACAATTACTGGCGTAGTGTTAAAGATTTCCAACCCAGTTCTCATAAACAATAATTAAGAATCAGATAACTTAGCAACTTAGGACTCACGGTCATACTCGACACCAGTGTATAGATACTCTTCACCATGCCTATACACTGTACTCGACAAATAGCAATTAGCAAATAAGAATCTACTGCTATTCCCTCAAGCCAAAGTTAGACCAAACACTTACCTCAACCTCCACGACTAAATCAATCCACAATGACCGCTTTCCTTTTTGAATTCGGATCCAACTCAATCAAATCTATGAAATAACGACTTTATAGTATTGATAATAGCTAAACAAATCAAACTCAATGCCTGAATATAGATTCCCAACCTTTCTTCCAAAAATTCCAAAATTGACCCCGAGCCCGCTTGGTCAAAACACGAGGTTCGAACTAATTCCATATCACCCATTCCCCCACGAGCCCGAATATACAATTTGGTTTCAAATTCGATCCCAAAACGAGGTCTAAATCAAAGAGAATCGAAAAGCCCTAAATGTTTTAGGCCTAGGATTTCAACCCTAGATTACATGTTTTAGGCCTAGGATTTCAATGGATGATGGTAGAAAATGAAGAAAACGAGTTAGATAATACTTACCCAAGAATATTTGGTGAAGAATCTCTATACAAGTCGCCTAGGGGATGTGGAGAAAAAGAGCTAGTGTGAATTTTGGAATAAAACCCGTCACTGCTTCTGTTTTGACATTTAAAAATTGCTAGGCAAAAATGCCTTTCGCGTTCACGGGAAGGGGGCTGCGTTCGTGAAGGGTGAATGGGTTAAGGCATCGCGAATGCGAGATTCTATTCACGAATGCGTAGAAGAATGGGCTGGGGTCCAAGACTTTGGTCTATGAGAACGCGATATAGGGTACGTGAATGCGATAAAGAAGAGGCTGCTACTATGCGAACGCGAGGACTAGTTCGCGAACGCGATGAAGGAATTACTTGGGGGTCCTGAGTTGGCTTACGTGATCGCTTAAGGGGGAACGCGAACGCGATGAAAGGAAGGCTAAGGGTACGCAAACGCGAGCTGAAGGCCGCGATCGCGAAGAAGGAAAACACTGTGTAAAAATTTGCAGAAAATCTGCTACTTTTCCCAAGTTCAAAACACTCCGAATCACTCCCGAGCCCTCGGGGCTCCTAACCAAACATACACACTAACTCAACAACATCCCACGAACTTAACCATGCGATCAAATCTCCAAAATAACATCATAAACGGGGAATCAAACCTCAAAAATCATCACTTCTTCATCAATCTTCATAAACTTTCATTTTTAGATAATTAGGTCTGAAACACGTTAAATGTCGTCCGATTTCAACCAAATTTCACAGAAAGCGCTTAAACGATATAAAATACTTGTACTGGGTGGAGAAATCAAAATAGGAGCCCGATACCACAATCTTCTAATCCATTTTCATTTCAAATTTCCATATAAATTTAAGAAAAATAATTTCTTTTAAAAATTCATTTCTCGGGCTCGGGACCTCGGATTACAATTTCGAGCATACGCCCGAGTCCCATATTTTTCTACGGACCCTTCGTGACTGTCTAATCACAGGTCCAGGTCCGTTTACGCAAAATATTGATCAAAGTCAACTTTAATCATATTAATATCAAAATTCATCATTTTTCACACATAATTCATATTTAAGCTTTCCGGCTATGCGCTCAGACTACGTACACAAATCGAGGCGACTAAAAGTGAGGTTTTAAGGCCTCAGAAGTGCGGAAAAGAGATAAAACAGGTGATGACCCTTTGGATCGTCATATTCTCCACCTCTAAGTTCGTGGAGAGGATAGCTACGGGCTCCTCCTCATAAGACAGATCCTTGTCCAACTGGACAGTGCCGAAATCTAACATATGGGTTGGTTCGCTGTGATACCTCTAAAGCATGGACACATGAAACACTGGATGCACGGCTGACAAGCTAGGCGTCAAGGCAAGTATATAAGCCACCTCTCCCACATGATCGAGAATCTCAAATGGACTGATGAACCTAAGGCTAAGCTTGCCCTTCTTCCCAAATCTCTTCACGCCCTTCATAGGCGACACTCGGAGCAATATCCGCTCACCAACCATGAAAGCTACATCCTTAACCTTACGATCTACATAACTCTTTTACCGCGACTGAGCCGAACGAAGCCTGTCCTGAATGATGTTGACCTTATCCAAGGCCTCCTGAACTAAATCTGTACCCAATAACCGAGCCTCTCCCGGCTCAAACCATTCCACTGCAGACCGACATCGCCTACCATACAATGCCTCATATGGAGCCATCTAAATGCTGGAGTGGTAGCTGTTGTTGTAGGCGAACTCTGCAAAAGGCAAAAACTAGTCCCACGAACCTCCAAAGTCGATAACACAAGCTCAGAGCATATCCTCCAATATCTGAATAGTCCACTCGGACTGTCCGTCCGTTTGAGGATGAAATGCGGTGCTCAACTCAACCCGTGTGCCCAACTCTCGCTAAACTGCACCCTAAAAACACGAGGTAAATTACATACCCCGGTCCGAAATGATAGATACCGGCACACCATGAAGGCGAACAATCTCCTGGATATAAATCTCAGCTAACCTGTCGGATGAATTGGAGACTGCCACAGGAATGAAATGTGCTGACTTGGTCAGCCTATCAATAATAACACATATCGCATCAAACTTTTTCCGAGTCAACGGAAGTCTGGTAACGAAATCCATGGTAATCCTCTCCCAATTCCACTCGGGAAGCTCAATCCTCTGAAACAAACCACCAGGACTCTTATGCTCATACTTAACCTACTGACAGTTCAAACATCAAGCCACATATGCAACAATATCCTTCTTCATCCTACGCCACCAATAATGCCGCCGCAAGTCCTAATACATCTTCGCGGCGCCCGGGTGAATAGAATTCCGACAACTATGGGCCTTCGCTAGGATCAACTCTCGAATCCCATCGACATTGGGCACACACACTCGCCCCTACAATCTCAAAACACCATAGCTATCTAAGTTCACCTTCTTGGCACCTCCACGCTGCACCGTGTCTCTCAGGATACACAAATGGGGATCATCAAACTGCCAATCACGGATACGCTCCAACAATAAAGAGCGAGAGACCGTGCAAGCTAACACTCGGCTAGGCTCAAAAATATCCAACCTCATAAATAGATTGGCCAAGTTCTGAATATCCAAAGCAAGCGGTCTTTGGCCGACCGGAATATAAACAAGACTACCCATGCTGGCGGACTTCCTACTCAATGCATCGACTACCACATTAGCTCTCCCTAGGTGATATAAAATAGTAACATCATAATCTTTCAATAACTCGAACCACCTCATCTGCCTCAAGTTCAACTCCTTCTGCTTGAACAAGTACTGAAGACTTTGTGATCGATGTACACCTCACACGTCACACCATATAGGTAATGCCTCCAATCTTCAAAGCATGAACAATGGCTGCCAATTCTAGATTATGAACGAGATAATTCTTCTTGTGGATCTTCAATTGCCTCGAAGCATAGGCAATAACTTTGCCATCCTACATCAATACTGCTCCAAGCCCAATTCGAAAAACATCACAATAGACTATATAAGGCCCTAAACATGTGGGCAAAACCAGTATTGTTGTCGTGGTCAGAGCTGTCTTGAGCTTCTGAAAACTCACCTCACACTTATCCGACCATCTAAACTGGGCACCCTTCTGCCTCAATCTGGTCATTGGGGCTTCTATAAATAAAAACCCCTCCACAAACCGGCGATAATAGCCTGCTAACCCTAAGAAACTCCGAATCTCTATAGTTGATGCTGGTCGAGGCCAGTTCTTGACTGCCTCAATTTTTTTGGGTCCACTTGAATACCCTCTGCTGATACAACGTGACCCAAAAATGCAACCGAACTCAACCAAAACTCGCACTTCGAGAACTTAACATATAACTGACTATCATTCAGAGTCTGAAAAACCACTCTGAGGTGTTGCTCGTGCTCCTCCTAGCTGCGGGAGTACACCAGAATATCATCAATAAAGACTATCATGAACAAGTCCAAATAAGGTATGAACACTTGGTTCATCAAGTCTATAAATGTTGTCGGGGCATTGGTCAACCCAAACGACATGACCAGGAACTCATAATGCCCATATCGAGTGCGGAATGCTGTCTTAGGGACATTAGACGCCCTAATCCTCAGCTGATGGTAGCTAGATCCACACAATATATTGAAATAGGAGCGAGTGGTATGCCTACCACACATGATATATTGAAATGGAAGCGAGTGGTATGCCTACCACACATGATATATTGAAATGGGAGCGAGTGGTACGCCTACCACACATGATATATTGAAATGGGAGCGAGTGGTACGCCTACCACACATGATATATTGAAATGGGTGTGATTGGTACGCCTACCACACATGATATATTGAAATGAGAGCGAGTGGTACGCCTATTATGCATGGTATATTGAAATGGGGGCGAGTGGTATGCCTACCACACATGATATATTGAAATGGGAGTGAGTGTTACGCCTACCACACATGATATATTGAAATGGGAGCGACGGGTACGCCTACCACACATGATATATTGAAATGGGAGCGAGTGGTACGCCTACCACACGTGATATATTTAAACGGGAGTGAGTGGTATGCCTACCACACGAGATATTGAGAAATGCGATCGGGTTGCACGCCTGCAACAAGATGAGTGGAATATGAAAGTTTACTTATCTTTTTATTTTGTGTTAGAAGTTAAACTGTAGATGTACGCTCTATTATTCTTGATATTTTATTTCTATCCATTTCCCCTGAAGCATGTTCCCTCCCCCCACTTAAATTGTTTATTCTTGCTGTTTATTTGTTGTACGTGTATATATATATCTACACAGGTTTATCTAGAGTCTGGTCCTAGCCTCGTCACTACTTCGCCGAGGTTTGGCTAGGCACTTACCAGTACATGGGGTCGGTTGTGCTGATACTACACTCTGTGCTCTGTTGTACAGATACAGGTTTCAGACAGTAGCAGCAGTAGTGTGGGTGTTAGCACTTTGACCAGTGAGACACTGAGGTAGCCTTGCAGGCGTTCGCAGGCCTGGCATCTCCTCTATCCTTATTTTTAGTTTATTATCTCATGTACTCGAGACAAACAGTTTTATATTCCTTTCAAACGGTTGTGTTTAGTATTCTTAGTAGTTCGTGAGTAATGTGACACCAGTTCTTAGGTAGAGGATTATGTTGAGTTTCCACATTTAATTTAGTCTAATTAACTTAAGTCTTCCGCTCATTTATATTATTATTATTGTTATATTTTTAAAAGAAGAATCCTAAAAACAAAAAAGGTAAATAAGAGCTGGCTTGCCTAGCTCCTATTAGTAGGCGTCATCATGACTCCTGAGGGTGGGAAATTCGGGTCGTGAAAAGGTGGTATCAAAGCTCTAGGTTACATAGGTCTCACAACTCATGGACAAGCTTAGTTGAGTTTGAGGGATCGGTACGGAGACATCTATATTTATCCCCAGAGGCTACAGAGTTAGGAAAAGTTTTATATTTGTTCTTTCCTGTCGTGCAGTTTGTTTTCTCAATGCTAATAGAAATTCTACTTCATTTTTTCACGAATGGCAAGGTTATGTACCGCGTTTTCCGCTGAGCAGCAACACGAACCAGTGATAGATCAACTTTATCTTCGGAGGCCTTGAGGAGGTAAAGATATTAGGGGTGGAGGTAGAGATATTAGAGGTGGAAGTAAGGGTATTAGAGGTGGAGGTGCAGGTATTGTTCTGGTATGTGGTAGAGAAGCTTCGATTTTATTATGCACCATATATGGTGATGCCTAGTGATTCTTTGAGTGCCCTATTTATGTGTCCACATCGGAGTTGAAAGAGTTAAAGGATCGGTTGCAGGATTTGCTTGAGAAGGGTTTCACTAGACCCAGCGTTTCGATTTGGGATGCGCCGATGTTGTTTGCGAAGAAAAAGGATGGTTCGATGAGGATATGCATTGATTACCGACAATTGAGCAAAGTTCCAATAAAGAATAAGTATCCGCTGCTGAGGATTTACGATTTGTTCGATCAGATTCAGAGTGCCAAGATATTTTCAAAGATAGGCTTGAGATATGGCTACCATCAGTTGAGGATTAGGGCATCCGATGTCCCTAAGGTAGTTTTTCGTACTCGGTACGTTCATTATGAGTTCTTGGTCATGTCGTTCGGGTTGACAAACACCCCAGCAGCCTTCATTGACTTGATAAACCAAGTGTTTAGACCTTATTTGGATTCATTCGTGATAGTGTTCATTTATGATACTATGATATACTCCCGCAGTCAGGAGGAGCATGTGCAGCATCTCAGAGTGTTTCTTCAAACTCTGAAGGATAGTCAGTTATATGCCAAGTTCTCCAAGTTTGAGTTTTGGCTGAATTCAGTTGCATTCCTGGGTCATATTGTATCCCCAGAGGGTATTCAGGTTGATTCAAAGAAGATTGAGGCAGTCAAGAACTGGCCTAGGCCCACATCAGCTACAGAGATTTGGAGTTTCTTGGGATTAGCAGGTTACTATCGTTGGTTCATGGAGAGGTTCTCATCTATTACAACCCTGATGACCAAATTGACCCAGAGGGTGCCCAGTTCAGATGGTCGGACGAGTGAGAGATGAGCTTTCAGAAGCTCAAGACAGCTCTGACTACGACACCGGTGGTTGTTTTGCCCACTGGTTCAGGGCCATATACCATTTATTGTGATGCTTCCCGTATTGGGCTTGGTGTAGTGTTGATGCAAGATAGTAAGGTTATTGCCTATGTTTTGAGGCAGCTGAAGATTCATGAGAAAAAATATCCAGTGCATGATTTAGAGTTGGCAGCTATTGATCACGCCTTGAAGATTTGGAGGCACTATTTGTATGGCGTGGCATGTGAGGTATTCACTGACCATAAGAGCCTTCAATACTTATTCAAGCAAAAGGAATTAAATTTGAGGCAAAGAAGGTGGTTGGAGTTATTGAAGGACTATGATGTCACCATTTTATATCATCTGGGGAAGGCCAATATGGTGGTCGATGCTTTGAATAGGAAGTCAACCGGTATGGGCAGTCTTGCTTATATTCCAGTCGGTCAGAAGCCGCTTGCTTTGGATGTTCAAGTTTCGGCCAATCAGTTTGTGAGATTGTATGTTCTGAGTCTAGTCGTGTGTTGGCTTGCACGGTCGCTCGTTCTTCATTATTGGAGCATATCCGTGATTGGCAGTTTGAAGATTCCCATTTGTGTGTCCTTAGAGACATGGTGCATCGTGGAGGTGCCCAGCAGGTTACCTTAGATGATGATGGAGTTTTGAGATTGCAGGGTCGAGTATGTGTGCCTAATGTGGATGGACTTCGAGAGTTGATTTTAGAGGAGGCCCATAGTTCCCGGTACCCTATTTATCCAGGCGCTGCGAAGATGTATCAGAATTTGCGGCAACATTATTGGTGATGTAGAATGAAGAAGGATATTATAGCATATGTGGCTCGTTGTTTGAACTGTCAGCAGGTTGAGTACGAGCATTAGAGGCCTGGTGGTTTATTTCAGAGGATTGAGCTCCTTGAGTGGAAGTGGGAGAGGATCACTATGGACTTCATTACTAGACTTCTGTTGACTCGGAAGAAGTTCGACGCAGTTTGGGTCGTTGTGGATAGGCTGACGAGGTCATCACATTTCATTCCTGTGGCATTCTCCTATTCTTTTGAGAGGTTCGGTGGGGTCTATATTCGGGAGATTGTTTGCCTTCATGGTGTGCCCGTGCCTATCATTTCGGATTAGGGTACGCAGTTTACCTCGCACTTCTGGAGAGAAGTTCAGCGAGAGTTGGGCACATGGGTAGAGTTGAGCATAATATTTCATCCTCAGACAGACGGGTAGTCAGAACGGAGTATTCAGATTTTGGAGGATATGCTTCGAGCTTGTGTTATTGACTTTGGAGGTTCGTGGGACTAGTTTTTGCCTTTAGCAAAGTTTGCCTACAATAACAGCTACCAGTCGAGCATCCAGACGACTCCTTATGAGGCTTTATATGGTAGGTGATGTCGATCTCCGGTTGGATGGTTTGAGCGGGGAAAGGCTCGGTTGTTAGGTACGGATTTGGTTCGGGAGGCCTTGGACAAGGTCAAGATCATTCAGAATAGGCTTCGTTCAGCTCAATCTAGGCAAAAGAGCTATGAAAATCGTAGGGTTCGAGATGTAGCTTTCATGGTTGGTGAGCGAGTATTGCTCCGAGTGTTTCCTATGAAGGGCTTGATGAGATTTGGAAAGAAGAGCAAGCTTAGCCCTAGGTTCATGGGCCCATTTGAGATTCTTGAGCGAGATGAAGAGGTGGCTTATAGACTTGCATTGCCACCTAGATTATCAGTTGTGCATCCAATATTTCATATGTCCGTGCTCCAAAAAGATCACAGCGATCTAGCCCACGTGTTAGATTTCAGCACTGTCCAGTTGGACAAAGACTTGTCATACAAGGAGGGGCCGGTGGCTATTTTAGACCAGCAAGTTTGTCAACTGAGATCCAAGAGTTTTCCTTCTGTTCGTGTTCAGTGGAGAGGTCAGCCTCCTAAGGCATCGACCTGGGAGTCCGAGTCTGATATGGGAGCCGTTATCCTCATCTTTTTCTCGACTCAGGTACTTCTTTCTTTTGTCCGTTCGAGGAAGAACAGTTGTTTTATAGGTGGAGAATGTGATGACCCAGAGGGTCATCACCTATTTTTTCTCTTTTCCGTGCTTTCGAGGCCTTGAAAACCTTATTTTTGAGTTGCCTCGATTTACGTGCGCAGTCCGAGCACATAATCGGAAAGCTTAAATATGAATTATGTGTGAAATATGATAAATTTTGATTTTAATATGATTAAAGTTGACTTTGGTCAATATTTTGGGTGAACGGACTCGAACCCATGAATGGACGATCCCGGAGGGTCCGTAGGAAAATATGGGACTCGGGCGTACGCCTGGATTCGAAATTCGAGGTCCCAAGACCGAGAAATGAATTTTTAAGAGAAATTGTTTTTCTTAAATTTATATGAAAATGGATTAGAAAATATTGGTATTGGGCCCGTATATTGGTTATTGCGCCCTTTAAGACGTTTCTGTGTAATTTGGTTGAAATCGGACGTCATTTGACGTGTTTCAGACCTAAATATCTAAAAGTGAACGTTTAAGAAGTTTGATGAAAAGTGATGATTTTGAGGTTTGATTCCTCGTTTATGATGTTATTTTGGCGATTTGATCGCACGGTTGAGTTCGTAGGATGTTGTTGATTTAGTGTGTTTGATTGGTTAGGAGCCCTGATGGGCTCGGAAGTGTTTTTTGGAGGTGTTCGTGGTAGTTTTGGACTTAGGAAGATTGCAGAAAATATGCAACAGGTGCAGAGTGATTCTCTTCTTCGCATTCGCACTATGCCTCTCGTGTTCGCGAAGCTTCAGCTTCATCCTTCATCACGTTTGCATCACCTCCTCGCGTTCGCGTAGAGTATTTTGTCTCAGAAGACATAGCCTTCATTTTACTCATCACATTCACACTTATATCCTCGCGTTCGCGTAGTTCATGGGGCTCCCTTCATCACGTTCGCATTGGTGACCACGCGTTCGCATAGACCAAGTCCTGGACCCCCCCTCCCCAGCTTTCTTCTTCGCGTTCGCATCGTTCCAATCACGAACGCGATGCCTTGCCCAGTTACCCTTCGTGAACATGACACTGTTCCTACGAACGCGAAAGGCAATTTTGCCCAGTGATTTTTTTCAAGTTTTCAGAAACAGTAGAGTCGGGTTTTATTCAAAATTCACACGAGCTCTTCTTCTCCAAAGCTTTTAGGCGATTTTTAGAGCATCTTTTCACCAAAGCATCTTGGGTAAGTATTGTTTAAATTATTTTCTTCATTTTCCATCACCATTTATCCAATTCCTAAGCTCAAATAATGTGATTTTGGGTAGAAATTGGGGGAAATGGGTAGAGTTAGGATTTTCTATATTTTCTTGATTTAGACCTTGTTTTGGGGTCGAATTTGAAAACAAATTACATATTCGGACTCGTGAGTGAATGGGGGATTTGATTTTGGTCTGAACCTCATGTTTTGACCAAGCGGGCCTGGGGGCGATTTTAGAATTTTGGGAAGAAATCTTGGAAATCTATAATTAGGCATTGGGTTTGATTTGTTTAGCATATATTGATATTATAAGGTCCTTATTGTATAGATTTGATTGAGTTGGAGCCGAATACGTGAGGGAAGGAGGTCGTTGTGGATTGATTCGGCCGTGGAACTTCGAGGTAAGTGTTTGGTCTAACCTTAGCTTGAGGGAATAGGAGTTTAGTCACATTTGCTACTTGCTATTTGTCGAGTACGGCTTATAGGCATGGTGACGAGTATCTATACATTGCTATCTAGCATGACCATGAGTCTTTATATTGCGAATATTCAGATTTCATTATATCTTCCATGTTTAGATGATGACTTCTATATGTTGTGAAGAGCATGTGAAAGAAATTGTGATATTTAATATTTGAGGAGCATTGGCTCAAGTTATATTAAAATTGTGAAAGTATATTAGATAATTGAACCCTTTGGAGCATTGGCTCAAGTGGTAAAATGAATTACAAGTAAGAAATGAAAGAAAGAGAAAGAAGTATTAAATAATTCCCTTGCTGAGATATTTTGTTAAATTGTTGGTATCTCCCTTGCCGGGAATTTTATTGCTTAATTGTTGTACCCTTGTCGGGGTTTAATCGTTTAATTGTGTTCCCTTGTCGGGATTTCTATTACCATTTTGTTTCTTCCCCTACCCTTGTTTGAAATTGTTGTTTGGGTGAGGAAAAGTCTAAAAGCACGAAGGGTGATGCCGCGCACTTATTGCCGTTTGTTATGGTTTCTTATTGTTATCAGTTTAGGTGCATTAATTGTCTTATTCTACTATTACTGTGATTCTTTACATGACATTTTCCTTTACTGTGTTAATTGTTATTATTTAATTTATGGCATAATTGGTACATGTGTATGTGAATTAATTGCTAGTTGTCATTATTTGTTTTCCTCAGTGAATCACAATTTTTGTGTACATGTTGTCTTTTGAATTCGTATTAATTGTTGTGTTTGTTAGAGTAAATTATATTTGGAAGAACTATTGACTTATTGAAATTGGAGCGAGTGGTACGCCTACCACACATGATATATTGAAATGGGAGCGACACATGATATATTGAAATGGGAGCGAGTGATATGCCTAACACATATGATATATTGAAATAGGACCGAGTGGTATGCCTACCACACATGATATATTGAAATGGGAGCGAGTGGTACATCTACCACACATGGTATATTGAAATGGGAGCGAGTGGTATGCCTACCACACATGATATATTGAAATGGGAGCGAGTGGTACACCTACCACACATGATATATTGAAACGGGAGTGAGTGGTATGCCTACCACACGAGATATTGAGAAATGGGATCGGGTTGCAAGCCTGCAACAAGATGAGTGGAATATGAAAGTTTACTTATCTTTTTTATTTTGTGTTAGAAGCTAAACTGTAGATGTACGCTCTATTATTCTTGATATTTTATTTCTATCCATTAACCCTGAAGCATGTTCCCTTCCTCCACTTAAATTGTTTGTTCTTGTTGTTTCTTCGTTGTAATTGTATATATATATCTACACAGGTTTATCTGGAGTCTGGTCCTAGCCTCGTCACTACATCGCCGAGGTTAGGCTAGGCGCTTACCAGTACATGGGGTCGGTTCTGCTGATACTACACTCTGGGCTCTGTTGCACTAATACAGGTTTCGGACAGCAACAGCAGTAGCGCAGGTGTTAGCATTTCGACCAGCGAGACACTGAGGTAGCCTTGCAGGCGTCCGCAGACCCGGCGTCTCCTCTATCCTTATTTTTATTCTTCTATCTCATGTACTCGAGACAAATAGTTTTATATTCCTTTCAAATGGTTGTGTTTAGTATTCTTAGTAGTTCGTGAGTAATGTGACACCAGTTCTTGGGTAGAGGATTATGTTGAGTTTTCGCATTTAATTTATCTTATTTACTTAAGTCTTCCGCTTATTTAAATCATTCTGCTGCATTTATATTATTATTATTGTTAAATTGTTGAAAGAATAATCCTGAAAACGAAAAGGGTAAATAAGAGTTGGCTAGTCTAGCTCCTAGTAGTAGGCGCCATCACAACTCCCGAGGGTGACAAATCTGGATCGTGACAATATTAGACTATTTACAGTAGTTCCTCAACAAATAAATATACAAAAAATACATTAAAAAGAAAAAGAGAATTTTATTGCTCTTCGTTCTTCATCTCTCCTTCAGTTTGCTTGTTCCTATTCTGCAAAAATAAAAAACCACAATTAGTCAATAATATCATTTTCAGTCAATCGCTTAACAAATAATGTGAGAAATAATCAAAAGAAACAAAGCAAAAAAATTTAAATAGATATCCAGATCTACTTTCTCTCTGTATATGTGTGAAGTAGAAACTAAAACAAAGCAAAAAAGAAATTAAAAAGTAAAACAAAGCAAAATGCTGCAATATCGTAAAATCATATTGGAAAAGGTTGGCGTGAGGTGGGTTGGTTTGCTAAAGAACTTAAGTCAAAGGAGGTCAAAATCACTACTTCTGTGGTTGAAGAAAGTATTGACGGAGAATCAAGGGAAAATTTTAGGAAGTTAAAGAAAAAGGGCAATAATCTGAACAACAAAACAACTCCAAATGATGCTCTTTCCATGGTCTCTAAGCAGTACTTTAGAAGCAAAAAGAGCGAAGAAAAAAAGATTGAGAGAGAAGGGTGACGGCGCTAAGTCTTAAAGGGGATCTGATTGTGTTCTCTAGGGTTTGGGAAGGTGAGGTTTTCAAGTGAAGGGGTGCTAGGCCGAGTATAGGAGTGGGTATGGAGAATTTTAAGGTCATTGGGCCGTTACATCGGGCCCAATTTTCTTTGAAGTCCAAAAAAAAAAACAGCCTGTCACGCCCCAAACAGAGGGACATGACCGGCACCCGACCGGGTAGCCCCAGTCAAGCGGACCTGCGGGCCTTTCCTATCCCACGTAATACCCCGTATTTTTTGTTACTCATTAACCAAGGAACTAATCATTTTATAATGGAAGTCACCTTTTTCAAAACATAAACAAGCAACTAGGTTACTTAAAAATGTTTACAACTTACATCACTGACATATAATTACGTAAGTCCACAACCCACATTTACTGTCTACGGAGCCTCTAAAGATACAACAGGATAATACAGAACTTTCCGGTAACAAGGCTCCTGCTATATCTTGCACAAAACCAAAATAAGACTCCGGAATAAAGGCGGCATGAGCCACGCAGGGCCCCCAAAGGAAAGGGGTTCACCAATTCAGCTGACGGGAAGTGTTGAAGAGCTACGGTCGGTGGACTGGAGTACCTGCTATGGATCCACCTACAATCATAACACGAATGTAGCGCCCCGGCAAAAGGGACGTCAGTACACTTGAATTGTAGGTAACAGTAATAGAAACAACAATCAAATGTACAAGAAAAGGAACAATCAAGCCAAACAAGTTTTCAATCTCTCCTGTTTTCCCTTCCACAATTCCACGTCAATGATTTCACAATTTGATCAAATGTTTATTTCAATAGTGATTTCGATCACTTTCCACCCTTATTACCTTGGCCACCCTTATCACCACAAACCGCACCTTATAACTCCGTGTTGCGGCGCGCAACCCGATCCCACCGTACAATCACAATTCACCAACAACACAACAATAATCAACAATTCACAAGATCAACAACAACATGTTTTACAAGTATTTCCATAGCCATCAATACTATTTCTCGTCATATCCAACAACTCACATGTGTTTCACATCACAACGACAATTGCCCACAATAAGCCATAGATGTGGTTATCACAGTTATTACAGTTGCATCATTTACGATTTTCTTTTGTCATTTGTTCCTAAATTCTTACCACAATCACAATCACAATAATTTCATGAATAATCCACGCAGATATCACATACCAAAATTCGTACACAAAACAAGGCGATTATACAAAGATCAAGGTTAGCCATACATACCTGGAGTCGAATTCCCTTTTTAACATCAACTTTCAATTCACCCAATATCCTAGAAACGTCAATCTAGTTCACAAGTTAACACATACATCTTAGAATCGAAGTTCACATTTATTACTCAAACTTATTTAGATTGTCATCCCCTCTTTTGCAAGCCTTTCCTTCTACCAACTCCTCTTACTAGCTTTTAGGTTTTACAGAACATGCATGTGTATTTAAACTTCCATTTTCAAGAATCAATTCATGAGAATCCCCTTTTTATTTAAATTTGAAAATCAATGAAAAAGGGTTGGGGATTTTACCTGCAAGAGTGGAGATGAAGACAAGTAGTTGAAATTTTTCCGAGCATAGATGACTTTGGAAAATCAATTGATGAGGATGAGACTTTCTCGCTCAAGAACCCTCTCTCCCTTCTATCTAGTTTTATTCAGAAAACGTGTAAAAATGAAGGGTTGGGGTGTTTTATTGAAGAAGAGATCGGGTTGAAAAATTAGAAAATCTGGAGCCGAGTCGGGTTTGCGATCGCACTCTGCAATCGCAGAGTGGAAATGCGGTCCGTATAATGGACTGCAAAAGTGCTCCTAAAATCCGACTTCCCTACCTGGGTTTGCGACAGAAATACGGTCCTCATTCCTGTTTTGCGGTCGCATTATGCACCGCAGAATTGACCTTCACAAATCCTTAAGGAATTTATGCGACGATTATGTGGTCTGCATATTGATTATGCGATCGCATAATAGACCGCATTTTCAACTTCAATTTTGACTAACTCACTAGTTGTCACGACCTAAACCCACACTGGTCGTGATGGTGCCTCTCGTGAAGACAAGGCAAGCCAACTAACCCAATTCTCTTCCTTTTTAGATTATTTGAACATAAATGATTGAAGTGATATAGCTTAACAATAATAATAATCAGGACTACAACCCCACACAACCCGACCTGGGTATCATCACGAGCATCTAACAAGTAGGAACACTACTATAGGGCCAATATTATATAAATACAAACTAAAATCTGGAAATTAAAGATGAAGTGCGGTGCCGTGAAAGCTGGCGGTCACCTTTCTCAACTAACTTAGTAAGGCCTTCGGTCCGCTAATAACCCGCTAGCGGGTGAACAATACCTGCAACTGCACGCGAGGTGCAGGGAGTAAAGTGAGTACTTCCAACTCAGTGGTAATAAGAGTAAATAATAACTGAGCAGCAATAAACCACGTAAAGCAAATCAACATGCTATATAGTACAGTGTAACCCTTTTTGAAAAGAACAGTAAAACTGTGAAATCCCTTGGAAAACATCTGGGCTCAGTTAAAACCTCTTTTGAAAATATGCCTTTTCAACAGTTGCGAAAATAATTTCAACAAGTAGTAAATAATTAGAAATCTGGCCCTCGGGCTCAGTATCAACCTCTCAGTACAGTATCAGCCCCGTGGGCTCACTCCCAACTCACAAAGTACAACATCAGCCTCTCGGGCACAGCACTCCATTAACAAATAACACCAGGTATCTGGTAAACAGTGCAATAAATAGCATGGATACTAATGATATGAGTGTTGAATGTCATGACAACATTACAAAATAAGAACAAATGCATGAGTGCAATGCAATGCATATGACGGTACACTATAGTACCCGCTGCGGCGTGCAGCCCGCACCATTTATTTATCATCGACGGCGCTCATTGGGGGTGTGTACAGACTCCGGAGGGGCTCCTACAGCCCAAGCGCAATATCTTGGTCAGTCATTGTTACCTGACCGGTCAGCCATTGTTACCTGACCAGTTTATATCACACAGTGCCATTGTTACCACTGTTCCAAGTATATATTAAAGTGTCATTATTACCATTGTTTCAAGTATAACATACAGTGTCATTGTTACCACTCTTTCAAGTATAACATACAGTGTCATAGTTACCACTGTTTCAAGTATAACATACAGTGTCATTGTCACCACTGTTTCAAGTCACTTTATAATCAGTCCAGAAAATAATATAGTAAGCCCTTTGGGCATTTACAAAATAGAAGTTTCCAGCCCGAAATACATTTAAAATGTCATTTAAGTTTTCAAAACTTAGAAGCATGTCTGAGTATGCTAAAACAATAATATCAATCCCCGAAGGATTTTACAAGTCGGCACAAGGCCCAAACATGGCAATCAGCTTAAATTATGATGATAACAAGTAATTTCAGTCAAATATGCAGTAAAATCAACAACCGTGACGGACCAAGTCACAATCCCAAATGGTGCTCTACCCCATGCTCATATCCAGCGTGCAAGTCACCTCAATACAGCACTATGATATGCAAATCCGGGGTTTCAAACACTCAGGATATCATTTACAAATATTACTCACCTCGAACCGGTGAAATTCCTAGCTCGCGATGCCTTTGCCCCTCAAATTGGCCTCCACGCGCATCGAATCTAACCAAAACCAGAGCGAATACATTACAATATGCAAATGGGATAATGCCCAATCGAAAACAATCGAATTATAGCAAAAACCTCGAAACTAGCAAAACTCGAGCCTTGGGCCCGCTTCTCGAAAAATTATAAAACTTACATTACCGAATTTCTCGTCTCGCCGCGAGTCCATACATTCCAAGAACTCCCAAATCTGAGCTCAAATGACCTATCAAATTCCAATTTGAAATATTAAAACTCAAACCCTAGCTTAACCCCCTTTTCAATGGATTTCCACAAATTTCCATGTAAATTCTACCATAAACTTGAATAATTAGGCCAAGGAACTTACCTCCATTTGATTCTCAGTCAAAACCCTCGAAATTTCTCGCCCAAAGCTTTCCAAGATGCTCAACAATGGAGGAAAATAACCCCCAAGTCGCGGATGAAATGCCATTTTTAAAACCCTTCTGCCCAGGCCATTTTCGCTTCTGCGGTCCCGCTTCCGCTTATGCGGGACCACTTCTGCGGCAATATTTCCGCTTTTGAGGTCCTCATTAAACTCCCAAAAATCCGCTTCTGGGATTGGGAGACCGTACATGCGGCTCCCGCTTTTGTGCAAAAGGACCGCTTCTGCGGTAAAATTAAAAAATCCTCATGACCGCTTCTGCGATCAAAACCCGCTCCTACGATGTCCGCTTTTGCGGATTTCCTTCCGCTTCTGCGGAATTTGCCTAGCCACATCTAGGACCGCTTATGCAACCCAATAGCCGCATCTGCGGAACTGCTTATGCGGTCCTTTTTCCGCAGATGCGGAAACAACAGAACCAGCAAATCCAAACCTGAAGCCAAACTTAAAATTCTCCGTTTAACCACCCGAAATCACCCCGAGGCCCCCGGGACCTCAACCAAAAGCACCAGCATGATCTATTCCGTTATTCAAACTTGCTCGAATCATCAAAATGCCATCGTTAACATCGAAATCCTCGATTTTCATCAAATTAAAGCCTAAATTCTTCAAGAACTTCCGAAATGCATTTTTGATCAAAAACCCAACCAAACGATGTCCGAATGACCTGAAAATTTGCAGACATATCCAAAATCACCTAACGGAGCTGCAGCAACTCTCGGAATTCCATTCCGACACTCGAATCAAAATCTCACCTATCAACCGGAATTCGCCAAAATTAAAACTTCGCCAATTCAAGCCTAATTCTACACCGAGCCTCCAAAATCAATTCCGATCGCACTCCTAAGCCACAAATCACCTTCCGGAGCTAACCAAATCATCGGAATTCACATCCGAGCCTCCTAACTGTATAGTCAACTTCCGGTTGACTTTTCCAAAACAAGCTTTCTTCTAAGAGACTATGTGTCTCATTTCCAACTAAAACCAATTCAATTCTATCCGATCAACTCAAATAATGATATCGAAACATAGAACAACATGATATGGGGGAAACGGGGTGGTAACTCACGTGACAACCGGCCGGGTCGTCACATCCTCCCCAACTTGAACAAACGCTCGTCCTCGAGCGTGCCCAGAGTTGTCCTAGAAGCCAACTAATAGATGAATGACCCTACCAAGCATATACCCGGGGTGATCCCACATCATCCTAACTCGCATAGGTCCGACAACACAATATAGCTGAAATTACCCAATCCAGTCTAGCCCATAATTCAAAGAACTACCTTTTCACTTCTGAAACCATCAATACGATCAAACCTCGCACCTATACTTTGAATAGTCCCGAACCAGCTGTAATAACCCATACTCGCGTCCTCAAATGAAATCACATGATATACCACATAATCCAGCACCTGCAATGATAACTTCTATTCACAGCAGCTGTCCACAACAACCATATACCGATAGAAACCTCTCATTAGCTAAAGCCCCATTCCAACGCTTCATATCCTATCAATGACAATGAAACACATAGCAAACCATAGATATTTCTCAGATCAACCATTCATGAAACCAGTCCCTTTAGACTAATACCATAGCAGATTTCCGAAATCATATTCAAAATCATGACAAATAACTCAAACGAAAGATCTGTAACTCAAACTCCTCAGTACCATCACAACACAAGGCTAGGACCCCGTCCCACATCATAGAAATAGAATACTTGAATCTACCCCGAAGGGTCTAATATCCACGTAGCCTCGCCACAATGCGTGATCTTATCCCAATGCTGTTACACATGGAGCACCTCAAGTCACAATGCTCAAAAGGGACAGCTACACACAGATTGATGTCTGATACCCAGCAGTCCATCACTTCCACGGTGAAGCAAGTAATATACACCATTTAATCCTGAAAGGACACAACCGATGGCCATTCGCCGAGCAACACCCAATACGGTCTTTCTTTAGAAATCAATAAGCAAGGCATACAAAATAACATATGAAAAACTATTCTTAATATCACACTGTTGCGGCGTGCAACCCGACCCAGATAACATACCCGTGGCGGCGTGCCACCCGATCCACACAAATATCTAACCTAGGGAGATGCACATCGAGCCAAATTTGCTCATTATTACAAAATACCAAGCATCGGTTGTCAGCATGCTGAGTGTATGATGATATCTACTTATAGCGTTGTAAGCTACAAAACTCAAATACAATGAATCTCAATAGTACCGCACTATACGTGCCCACAGCACAGAAAAGCAACTCATAGATCTCCCCATATCACTAACAAGCTCAATAATGATAGATTCAACCTATCCCTCAATAATATATATCGGGGCCAACCAAGCCATCTCAATCTGAATACGTAGCCGCATCGGCCTGCCAACGAACTCATTACCAAGAAGCCTGAAGCTGCTTCTTCCACTACTATAACTCATACCGGAGCCGTACAATACGGTGCCCGACACCAAATCAATACCGAAATACACGATCTCACTCGGCGACATGCCCAGCCACAAGAAACGCATTTGAAAAAGAGTCCCTCAATACAGGAACTAAATCAATGGTAGAATCATCTATACTGACATTCGTCATAAAGACCCAATTAAGGAAAGCAATCCTTCCCAGCCGTCTGCTGATCTTTGAAATACCAACCACTCTGCTATAACATAATCCGATGCACCTCGCCATGCAACCGGTGGCATTTTCCGACATAGCCCATAGCATAATAGTCTAGAACAACCCACATTGCGACAACCACTCGGGCCTCCAATCCCAATAGACGCTAACGGTACCAATACACACTATCCACAACCACTACATTGCCTGAACATGAGAACTCCCAGTCATTCTTCGAAGATATTCTGAAATTCTCCTGTGCCATCAAACACACTCAGATATCAACAGTCGGCCTACCAAGAAAATGCTGCAACACTACCGAAGTGCCATCAACTTAATCACATTGCCCTTTTTTGAAACATATACCCTTGTCAAATCACTATTATTAGAAACATCGTTTCCTTATCATATGAGGATCATTCACCCAAATCCTCTGAAGATCGATTCTTGAATCACCTGCAGCTGCCCATGCCACTTAAGAATTTAATGACTTTCCATTCCAAACTGAACTGAGCCTTACACACACAAATCCCAATCCTCCACAACCTAACGCATATACCATACCACATTAGGATAGCATGAGAACTTTTATCTCCCTTCCGCGTCACAGACATCGATGCACTCAACTAGTCAAGAACTTCCATTGATCCCATTTAGAAGAAAAATCGTTACACACTCCATGTTTCGCATACCCATAAGAAATATACTCATCTTCAAACCGCGGTAAAACCCAACAAGAACTCTCTCCCAATTCCACCTATCAAATTTCCTTTCTGATTCATCTTCAACTTGATATTTCTCCCTCGCTGTAGTATCATATTGCCTCAATCCAGGCCTACCACAGGAGATTCGAACATAAGACCACACTGTCTAAGATTCATAGGCCACCGAATACTCTCTCAATGCTTCCCAGAAATACCACGTTCCAGAATACTTTACTTGAAGAACTTTATGCGAACCCGAATTCGCTGCCATTACTTCCTAGATGCCGATACATAGGATCCCATAATTAACATAAAAATACCACAAGCCTCGATATTCCCCGATGAATAAACAGTCTCTGACCACATACACAACCTTGAGACACCTGATTGATACATGTACAATTTTGAACACATTAAAACCATTCACGAGAGTCATTCACTCTTATTCAAACTGCAATTTACCTGACTTAACGAACAGAACCACTCGTGCCTTATTAGCACTCTGACACCGAAGGATATGACCTCATTCCAATACAAACGAACATCTTCCTTCTCTATACACTGAGCATTCTTTATCAACAATAGCTCAAGACATCCTAATATTTCCTCACATCTACGAAGCACCATATAACCTTTATCAAAATTTTGCTTCACTCGTGCCATCCTCGGCTCATTTTTTGCAACCAGGACTGATCTGCCATCATACCTCAAAAAGGAACCAACATAGCACATAACCTTACAATCAGCTAATCAACCGTAACCTCCCCAACTTGGCTCAAAGCCACATGTCAGGACAAATTTAATAACCCACAATACTTTTACCCTAATGATGCCACAATATTATAGTGAGATTAAACTCAAATCATCTACTAGTTTATGAAAACACAGATCCTCGGATACTGAAATCCTCTACAAACCTCGCATTCATCCCCACATCAGCTGAGTCCACTCTCTGAAGTGACCCCAAATTTATCAAATTACAACACATACCTTTCAATTACACATGAGATCTTCTAACAATATACATAAGAATCATACCTCTTAGAATAATCCGCAAGAGATATCCCACCTGCTTCGACTCAATTTAATATTTCAGCACACCTTCCACCATTCTACACATAACACATCCATTTTAGTCTTCCTGAGTCTGAACTCATACTGCCACACGTATTGCACTTAACTTCCAACTAGGAGATACGAAAATATTCTTCACGCGCCCATACTCGGGGCTACACAAAAGATCACAATAGGAAACGACCACTTAACAGTTCATCTATTATCCAGCAGACTTCTTCATAATTACCAAGTCATATAGAAACATTTCACAGTACTAACACACTCATTACGTAGCTATCCAACCGCCACCCCCACAATCAGGGACAACACTGAACATATAAGTTCATAACACCAGCTCACAAAATCAGCACCTTGTTGCTCAGGCCATAAGCAATTATCCGGCCTCAAGTCCTCCAGATTGGCCCAATATCGAACTCACGGGATCACATCTCGCCCCTCGATCGGGGAATCACAAGCCATCAGGGCACTTATAATACCGAGTGCTCATGTGCGCATACAAACGTGTGGAAGGAATTTCAAGAGTTATATCTCAAGCTGAATCAACTACGCATGATAAGAATTCCAAGAAAGTAAAGTTTTCATAAAGGTTCTGCAGCCTCTCGAGGATAAATACAGACGTCTCCGTACCGATTCGCGAGACACTACTAACCGGCTCATGACTCATGAGGCCTAGTAACCTAGGCTCTGATACCAACTTGTCACGACCCCAATCCCGGTCGTGATGGACCCCAACATCCTTTGCTAGGCAAGCCTGACCAACTAACACTCACAACCTTATCATATCCCATTACCAATTTATAGCATTTAATTTAACAGTTTAACAAGTCTATTAACTAAATAATTTAGATAGAGACAGTATGAAACACTGACAAATCCAACATCTCCCAAAGACCTGGGGTCATGAGTCTAGAGCCTCTAAGATAACAAAATAATACATCCTCAGTAATGCTGATGTTCTAAAATACGGAAATAATAAAGGGATAGGAGAGGAGTCGGGTCCTGCGAACGTCAGGCAGCTACCTCGACAACTCTTGAGAAGCTTTGAAGCAGCAAATAGCTCAACTATGCTCCTGGGACACCTGAATCTGCACACGTGGTGCAGGGAGTAAAGTGACTACTTCCAACTCAGTGGTAATAAGAGTAAATAATAATTGAGCGGTAAGAAATCACGTAAGAACACTCCATCATGCTATAT
>MDKF010542737.1:0-25270 GCA_026770625.1 Nicotiana glauca
AGGGGTGGTTGGACCCGTCAAGGGTTGCCTACGTATCCCACACGTGGTGAGAATCAAACCTACGTAGTTCGGGCAGATTGGGAATGGAGTAAATAAGCTAACTCTTTTTTCTGGAATTTTTTGAAAGAACTGCTTTAAAAGAAGAAAGGAAATATTTTTTTGTTTGATATTTTATTTTGATTTTTGTTTTATTTCTGAAACCAAGACTTCTAAAGAAAAAGTTTATTTTTTTTTATTTGAGTTTTGGGAGTTTTAAAAAGTAAAAAGAAAATATTTTTGTTTTCAATTTCCATTTGTTTTCTCTTTTTCTAAGAAAGAAAATATTTTTGGGTTTTGGAAGTTGCTTCTTAATTTTCGGAAGAGTGACTTTTAAGAAAATATTTTTGAATTTCTGAGCTTTTATTTATTTACAAAAGTATTTCTATAGAAAAGCAAAAATATTTTTGGACTTCCATTTTTCAAATTTTTTTTTATGGACATTTACAAATGAAAGACATCTAAAGAGTATTTTTGGATTTTTTGCTTCTGATTTTTTTATTTTTGGAAAAATACTTCAAAAATGAAGGAAATCCGTATTTTGAATTTTGATTTTTTCTTTTTTTTTTCGTATGAAAGACATTAGAAAGAAGGAAACCTTCTTTTCCTTTTTTTTTTTTAGTTTAAAAACTACTTTTTTTTTCCTTCTAATTTTTTAAGGAAAGATTTTAAAGAAGGAACAAAAGGAAAATATTTTTTTTGGATTTTTTTTGAAAATTGGGGTCGGAACCGATGAGGTTTGCCTACGTATCTCACATCCGGTGAGAATCAGACCCGCGTAGTTCGGTCAAATTAACGAACTACTTTAAAACTAGACTCTTTTTTTTATTTTCATTTTTGGCATTTCATAAGCAAAAAACAAGACTCTTTTTTTTTATTTTTTTTTAATGGCAAGAAAAACTATTTTCCTTTTCTATTTTTGTAAACAAGACAAAATAACTTCTCTTTTTTCATTTTCAACAACCTATTTTTCCCAAACTAAAATAAAGATTTTTTTTTATTTTTCAAAAATCCGGCAGCATTTCGATACTATTTGGGCATTGGTTTTTCAAAAAAATGATTACCCTCACTCAGTCCTAACACTGTTATTTTTCACAATTTTTCACTCATTATATACAAGCCGTTCAACATGCGAAACCGAGCAAATAAATACAATTAGCACATAATATGCGTCAGGATGGTCATTTCAATTTGGGTTACCTGTCCTAGACGGACCCAACCCCTGTATTGAGTCCCCTAAGTCAGAATGCACGTGATGCAAACAAACGTCCTACTAGGAGTTCGGCATGATTTTATTGTTCATCTAGGTTCAAAACCCTAGGTTTATTGATCTAGACCTGGCTTACCTGAGCGGACAATTCGGGCCGAGGGGGAGGTAACATACCGGGGATACAGAAGCTTGCCCGGTTTTGCAACTTATCCAAACCTCGTTCTAAATTTCGGAAAAGACTCTAACAGAAGAGAAGCTACACGAAGTGCACCCTTCTCCATGATTTAGAAGACTCAGAAAGAGGGAGGGATTCGCGACAATTTATATACAATTCAACAAATATCAAAACTGTAAAAACATTTAGCACATAAGGCATGGAACATATATTGAAACCAAATAAAACCAAATATAACAATTTAACTGAGCTCGAATTCTTGAACCCTGAACCAGAGATTCTGGGTCCTTTTCCCCAGCAGAGTCGCCAGAGCTGTCACACCGCCTTTTTACCAAAGCTTTATCGGCTTTCTACTACACCCCGGGAAGAGATATAGTAGTAAAGGAGTTTTTCCATTTTAAGGACAATCGAAACGGGATTCGATTTTTACTTAAGAATCAGAGTCGCCACTTGGGAGATTTATGGTTTCCCAAGTCACCGTTTTGAATCCCGAATCGAGGAGGGTTTGACTCTGTTTAACAGTCGCGAACCAGAAATCCGAGTAAGGAATTCTGTTAACCCGGGAGAAGGTGTTAGGCATTCCCGAATTCCGTGGTTCTAGCACGGTCGCTCAACTGTCATATTTGGCTAAAATACTTGATTTTAATACATATTATCCTATTTGTGCATTTCAGAATTAATTACCGCTTTTTGTCAAATTATTTTTATTTGAAGAAAGTGAACGTCGTTTAAGGATATGTTTTTGGATCACGTCACATGAAATGCACCCGGATCCTTGACATATTCTCATTCGACGTTTTCGGATTTGGATTTGGGTAGCATGAAATGCCTACCCGTATTAGGAAGGTAAGATTACTTAAAATCGCGCCTAAAGCGACTAACGTGTTATATCTTTTGGGAAGACCGTGAAATTCGCTAAACGATCCGTCCCGAATTTCTAAGTTTTTATTAGGCAATTAATGAGGGCCCCGCATTTTGTATTTGATTTGGCGAGGCTCGTCTCACTTTTATTTAAAGGCCAATCCTAAGATGAACTAAGATTTTCTACGGGTTATTTGTCTCTAAAGGTTAATTAATTTACAAATACAAATTCGAGCCACGAATTCAAGTCCGAATTCAAACAAAAGGAAAACACCCTTTTAGCTTGAACTCGCTACCTAATTCGACACCCAATTTTATATTTGTAGGTTAACACCCCGATTTTCCTAACGTATATTTTTTTAAAAGACGTTCATAAAGAATCATTTCCTATGCTTGTTGGAAATCTGTAAATGGCTAAAAAACATAATGACGCAGCAAACCTTTTACCACCCCATGCCTTGATTTTGTATAAGTGATCATAATGCCTAAAATCATCAACTAAGTATTCATTTCATGGCAGCAGAAGCACAAACGATACTTTTAAAAAATGAAAATAACTAAAGCATGGTATTAAGCCTAGTCTTCAAACTAAACCAATCACTTGACGTCTGAAGATGCAGGCTAAAATATACTGCAATTGCAATGAGAATTCAAAACAAGGAAGCATCAACAATGACAAATAACGAGAGCAACTATCTACTGTTGGAACAAATATGAATACGCCAATATACGCATTCCGGAAATGAAGGTACAGGGTGGACCTCTACTGCTGGGTATTCAGATTACAAGCTTCAATCAAATCCCAAAATCTACAGATTACGATTCGAACAAAAACGAACATAGCAATTGAGGAAATCAAGCACAATTCACTCATTTTTTGAACTTAACAGAATGAACTGATTGAATAGGCTAAAAGATTCCAACAGTATCAACAAGGGCTTGAAACTGTGCACACAAACTACTTAGTAATTCAAAGCTACCACAGGCCAAATGAACTCCAAATTTATGCTCAAAACTGGGTGGAGACTTAACAGTTACCAGGCAAATAGCACTAATCAGCTAACTGTCCACAATCCTAAGTGCAAACCAGCATATATGTGCGAGTGGAGTCTAGCAGAAATTAATAACACCAAAGCGTCAAACTAACACGAAACATAGACATAGCATAATCAGTCCGATAGCCTAGTCACGCTGCATGCTAGTCCAATAATGATCAGGGGAATCTAACGTTCTTCTCATGAGAGCCTATTCAAATAGAAATTGATACCAATTCAAATGCAATACTTCATGCTCACATTATCAGATTCAAAATCAAGCCAACAGATTAACAATAATGTGACCTCAGTTTAGACTTTAGAAATCCAGCAAGTAAGATCAGTTTTGCACTAACAGGCCAATAGATACTCACAGGGAAACTTTAGGGACTAATCGAACTAGGATTAACAATAATGTGACCTCTCAATAAGTCATACAACTACCAGCCAACTCCGACTTTAGTTGAGCATATTGAAATCAGTATATTCGAACACATAAACAGGACAGAATACCAAAAGTTATAGAATGCTCAACAATAGTCCCAAACTTGGTACAAAGGTAAACTCATATTTTCAACTAACAGAACGTGCGGACATGGTCGAGGGATCAAGGAAAACGAGACCATACAATGCTTCATGTCAAGCATATTGAAACTAAAATTATAGTGTTAGGCATTCTCGACATGAAGATGAGAGGAGAAGTAAGGAGATTGAACTTCGATTTCTCCTAATTGAGCTTCATGACCGAAGGTATAGAGGAAGTAGACGAGCTAAAGTCAACTGACAAAAATCGAAATAGTAGCAAACAAATGAGCAACTCGACAGAAGCAATAACAGATACCCTGAACAGATAACTATGGAACAATAGTAGCTCACTCAAACTCATTAAACCAATTTATATCTCAGCTTCAACATTTTGGAAAAGTAGCAACAACAATTAAGCAAGTCATCAGGTCTAAAGCATAAAACAATTATTTAGAGTGTCGAACCACATCACATAACTAAACGACAACTGAAAACTAAAGCATCTAATCGTCGCACAAGTAACAGAATAAAACAGAGGAAAGGAAAATGAATACTAAAATTTAGAATGATAAGGGAAACATTATTACAAATTTCGGTATAATAGAGCAATGGATTATCAAATTACATTATCCGAATAGAGAAGAGTACCTTGAAGTAAAAACTGACTAGGAGATTCAAATCGAATCTATAAACCTTCAATCGGAACTTGTAACTAGAATCGCTAGAGAGAAACAGGAGGCGTCAACTGGAATCCAATCAAACAGCAACAGCAATGAGCTCGGCAATCAGCTCCAATTTCAATCGAACTCCAGAAGAAGAACTAACAATCCAAAACTTGAATACGAAACTCAACGAATTTATGAACCCTAGAATTCCGGAATTTTTCTCTCTGTTCTCTCCGAATTGTTCCTCTCCAAAAATCTCCTGGAATCCTCTCGTTGCCGTCTTCTATAGCCTTCAAATAGCCCTTGAGGCTTCAGCTTCCATTCGAACCATAGAGACACGGTATTTCCGTGTCTCTATCTAAGAGAGGCTTCCGATATTATCGAAGTTAGACGGGGCTGGGTCGGTTATCTACTTGGGCCTGGGTCTTTTGGGTTTTTGTTTTGGGTTTTGGGGTGTTTTGGGGTATTTTGGGGTGTTTTGGCCCAAGATATTGTGTGTATATATATATATATATATATATGTATACTTTGTATTTTCTTGATTTTATAAAATTGAGATTAAACTAATAAACATACTAATTAAAGTCTAAAAATTATTTAATAATTATTTTGTAGTAATTTCCAATTAAAACCATAAGATGCTATTTTTTTATTTTTCTTTAATTTGTTTTTTTCAAAATGCATCAATACTAAAATGCAAAAAATTAAAAATCCTACTGCATATGCATATTTTGTATTTTTAATACTAGTTTTAACATACGACCAACTAACACAAAGAATGCAACAAAAATTCCTAAAATTGTAAAATTATTTTATTTGAAATTTTTGGAATAATTTGCTTAGGGTAAAAATCACGTGCTCACAGATATGCTTGTTAAAACTCAACATTCAGGAGATCATATATCGCATCTGTCTGAAACGTTTAAAATTTTGCGAAAGTATAATATGAAGTTAAATCCTGAAAAATGTGCATTTGGTGTTGCATCAGGTAAGTTCTTAGGTTTTCTTATTTCTAACCATGGTATTGAAGTGAACCCTGCACAGATTAAGGCTATTGAAGAAATCCCTGATATACTTTCAAACAAAAAAGAAGTTCAAAGATTAATAGGGAGAATCACAGCTTTGGGAAGATTCATTTCTAAATCATCAGAGAAATGTTTTAAATTCTTCACAACCCTTAAAAAGTAGGACCATTTTGAATGGAATGAAGAGTGTCAGCAAGCACTCAGGAATTTGAAAACATACTTATCAAATCCACCTTTGCTAGCAAAACCAAAGATTGGGGAGAGACTTCTCATTTACCTTATTGTTTCAGAAGTTGTGGTAAGTGCCGTTTTGGTTCGAGAAGAACAAGGTAAGTAATCCCCTATCTATTATGTTAGTAAGTCTTTGTTAGATGCAGAGACGCGGTATCCTCGGTTAGAAAAACTTGCACTTGCATTAATCATGGCATCTAGGAAGTTAAAACCTTACTTTCAGTGCCATCCTATTTCTGTAGTAACTGCATATCCTTTACGTAATATATTGCATAAGCATGAATTATCAGGCAGGTTGGCCAAATGGACCATAGAGTTAAGTGAATGTGAAATCACGTACCAACCTAGAACAGCAATAAAATCACAGGTATTAGCCGATTTTGTAGTTGATTTTAGCCAAGGGATGCAATTAGAAGCAGAAGAAGAACTCCAAGTTTTAAGTGGCTAACCTAGGAACTTGGACTTTATTCACTGACGGCTCATCTAACGTAAAAGTTGTAGGTTTAGGGGTTGTCTTGGTACCACCTACGGGTAAAAATATTAGACAAGCTATTGAATGTCATTTCGTAGCTAACAATGAAGCAGAGTATGAAGCTGTGATTGCGGGTCTAGAATTGACACGAGAACTTAGCATAAATTAGATTATAATCAAGACTGATTCACAACTAGTGGTCAATCAAATGCTGGGGACTTATACAGCTAGGGAAGCAAGGATGCAGCAGTACTTAGAAAAGGTACGGGAACTAATAAAGTAATTTCAAACCTGGAAAGTCATACAAGTACCAAGGGATGAAAATGTTGAAGCAGATGCCCTAGCTAATCTTGCATCTACAGCTGATGTGGCAAGTGATGCAAATGCCTCAGTTATACATTTATTTCACTCAGTTCTCGATCCTGATAAGAATGACGTAAACTTTAATAATTTAACTTGGGATTGGAGGAACGAGATTGTTGCTTTTTTGCAGTATGGTATCATCCCTGATGATAAGAAAAAAGCCCATGCGCTGCGAAAAAAGGTTGCTCGGTACTGTTTAAAGCAAGGTAATTTATATCGAAAAATGTTCGTTGGTCCCTTAGCAAGATGCCTCGGACCTTCGCAGACGGAGTATGTAATGAGATAAATACATGAGGGGCACTGTGGGAATCACGCAGAAGGAAGGTCACTGGTAAGAACCTTGATTAGAGTAGGATACTATTGGCCTAAAATGGAAGAAGAAGCAGAAAGTTTCGTGGCTAAATGTGATAAATGCCAAAGGTACGGTAATAATATGCACAGACCTGCAGAATTATTACATCCAGTTATTGCACCGTGGACGCTTATGAAATGGGAAATGGATATAGTAGGACCATTACCTCAAGCGAAAGGACAGGTAAAGTTCTACTCGTACTTACTGATTATTTCACTAAATGGGTGGAGGCAGGAGCCATTAAATAGGTACGAGAAAATGAGGTCAAAGATTTTATTTGGAGAAACATCATATGCCGATTTGGTATACCTAAAGAAATTGTATGTGATAATGGCCCTAAGATCATAGGAGCTCAAATCACTGAATTTTTACAAATATGGCAAATTAAAAGAATTACATCCACATCTTATCATCCGGTGGGTAATGGGCAAGCAGAGTCAACGAACAAGGTTATTGTCAATAATTTAAAGAAGCGTTTGGAAGAATCAAAAGGAAATTGGCCAGAAGTGCTACCCGGTGTGTTATGGGCATATCGCACAACAACAAAAATAAGTACGAGGGAAACACCATTTTCATTGGTTTATGGAGCAGAGGCTTTAATTCCAGT
Organism: Nicotiana glauca; assembly: GCA_026770625.1. Classification (NCBI taxonomy): domain Eukaryota; kingdom Viridiplantae; phylum Streptophyta; class Magnoliopsida; order Solanales; family Solanaceae; genus Nicotiana; species Nicotiana glauca. Next base: position 7,557 of record MDKF010542737.1, read on the forward strand.
TGAGATAGGTGTAATGACCCGATTTGTCATTTTAAGAATTAACGCCTCGTTCAGCAACTTAAGACCCCGAGAAGCTTCATAATATGTATTATGACCTGGATGTGAGGTCGAGTTTGATTTTCGGAAGATTCAGAATTAAATTTAAAGAATAGTTCTTATTTTGAAGCTTAAATGGAAAGAGTTGACCGGAGAGTTTACTTTTGAACAAATGACTTTGGAATGGTATTTTATGATTACAATAGCCGTGTATGGTAGTTTCGGACTTAGTCGTATATTGAGATTGATTTGAAAGGTTTCAGCTGGATAACGGAACTGAATTTAGAATGTTTTGATGTCGTTTCTTCAAGAATAAGTAGTATAATATTATGTAAATTAGCTCCAAATTCAGTTTTTATTGAAGCATTAGATCCGTATCAAAATTTTGGGGCGATAGCAAAAAGAATCGTCCAATTCGGACATCGTATGACAGAGTTATGCCCATTTTCGTGTCGGGAAAAAATAGTTCCCATCGCCAATGCCCAGGGTAGCGTGGGGCGCTAGCCTTGACACCCGAATTTATTAGCTACTGGAATTGGTGCCACAGGCAGTGCCCCACGCCACCTGTGGCGCCCGAAACGTAAAATGCTACAAAACGGGGGTTTTGGCCATTTTTGACAAAAATAGAGTTGGGAAAGCTCGGTTTTGGCGATTTTCAGAGGGGTTTTCACAAATTTGAATGAGGTAAGTGTTATTTATCATAAATACTTATAGATCATGGTTCCATACTCATTTAAATCATGAATCCATGAATTTATGGAAGAAAAATTAGATTTTTAGTAAAACATTCCAAAAATGAAAATTTAGGATTTGAAGGTCCATTTGACATCGGAATTCGATAATATTTGTATGGTTGAACTCGTATCGGAATGGGTTGTTGGATTTTATGAGTTTCGTCAGATTCCGAGACATGGGCCCCACGAGCAATTTTGAGCTAAATTTCGAATTTTAATTTGGAAAATGTGTAAATTCGTATGGAATTAGTTCCTACTATTCGTGTTGAGTATTTTGAATTATTATGACTAGATTTATAGCTTAGGACGAATTCGCGAGGCAAAGTCTTGTTGGAATTTTGAATTTGTAGCAAAGCGAGGTAAGTGTTTGGTCTAACCTTAGCTTGAGGGATTAGGAGTTGTGTCATAATTGTTATGTGTTATTTGTCGAGTACGACGTATAGGCATGGTGACGAGTATCTATACGTTGGTGTCAAGCATGCCCGTGAGTCTTATACTTTGATTAATATGACTCTTATTTGACTTAACTTAAGAGTTTTGCCTCTCCTATTATTATGTTATATTTTCATAACTACTTGACTCCTGTTGATTTCCTTATTATTGTCTTGTATATTGTGGGATCGTTGTTACGTGTTAGTTTTCCTGTTATTGAACTGTTTCCTTTATGCCAGTACTCTTTTCGGTGGTTATTTCTTTGAGCTGATTCTACCATTTTTCTTGTAATTTACAGCCCTGAGTTGATTTACTTATATTACCTGGTATTATTATCATTTGTTGTTGTTATATGTATTGCGGCGATATCCGATCCTTCTGTTGTGCTGTAACTGTTGATTCTGTTGGTTGCGTTGTGTATTTACTTTGGGACTGCAGATGTGGAATTCCGGTAGCTCCCAATTGTTTGTTTACTTTTGGGACTACGGGTTAGATTCCCGGGAGATCCCCCTGCATATTTACTTTGGGACTACTTGTTAGATTCCCTGGAGATCCCCCTGCACATTTACTTTGGGACTATGGGTTAGATTCTCGTGAGATCCCCCTGCACATATATTGAGGATACCAAGAGATCCTCGGGATACCAAGAGATCCCTAGCATATATATTGAGGATACCAAGAGATCCTCGGGATACCAAGAGATCCCTAGCATATATATTGAGGATACCAAGAGATCCTCGGGATACCAAGAGATCCCTAGCATTCATATTGAGGATACCAAGAGATCCTCGGGATACTAAGAGATCCCCTGCACATTTACTTTGGGACTACGGGTTAGATTCCCGGGAGATCCCCCTGCACATATATTGAGGATACCAAGAGATCCTCGGGATACAAAGAGATCCCTAGCATATATATTGAGGATACCAAGAGATCCTCGAGATACCAAGAGATCCCTAGCATTCATATTGAGGATACCAAGAGATCCCCGGGATACCAAGAGATCTCTAGTGTATATATTGAGGATACCAAGAGATCCCTAGCGTATATATTGAGGATACCAAGAGACCATAGGGATACCAAGAGATCCCTAGCATTCATATTGAGGATACCAAGAGATCCCCAGCACACATATTGATGATACTAATAGATCCCCGGGATACCAAGAGATCCCTAGCTCATATACGAAGGATACTGAGAGATCCCTGAGTATTTACATTTGGGACTACAGGACGGTATCCTGGGAGATCCCCGGTTGTTATCTCTGCATTGAGTTGTACTCCTTCTGTGATTATTTTATCTCCATTGTAATTGTTGTTATCAGTTCAAGTATTTTAATGGTTTAGATTTCCTTCACGGCTGTGATCCTTTGTGTAGAAATTCATAGTGTTGAGAATACCTCACCCTATTGTTTTATATATATTCAATACTTTAAATTTCAACAATTGTTATATTTTTAACTCAATTGATTTCTCAGCTAAATTTTCCTTAAACCGTTTGAGGTTGTACTTTATTTAAAAAAAAGGATTTCTTCTATATTTTGATTTATTGACTTCTCATATTAAAGGTATTAATTCATTCGATATTGTACTTCAATTGATACTTCAATTGAAAAGGGTATTTTCCTTATCAAATGATTTCTAAAAATAACTTCATCTTTTCTTGTTGATTTCCTATTTGGGTTGGGAGTTGTATCCTACTTTATGTTAAGTGAATGAGGCTCCTTGAACACTTTTAATTGTATTGGGTCATGGAACCGGTGCACTAAGTAATATGAGGATATTGTTGTGCAATATGAGATAGAAATATGTGGGCACGAGGTGCCGTGAAAATATGAAAGTGGGCTGATACCTATATTATCTATGATTATGAAATGAGGCGTCACAAGGTGACCTTTACTTGAAAGAATTATATTCGAAAGATGCTTACTTGGAAGATACTTATTTTAAGGAAATTTATTCGAAATATATTTATTGAAGAGCATATTATCTTAGAGATTATTACTTGAAGGATTTATAGGCGAAATATTTAGATTTGAACGACTCGATTAATTGATTGCACTTGTATTTATTATTTGTTGAAAAGCATTTATAGTGTTCTTGTTGCCTGCTATTTATATCACGGGTTGATCATTGTTTCTATCATTGTTATCGGCTTCCTATTATTTGTATGCTATCTTTCACAGGTTTATTTGGTAGTCTGGTCCTAGCCTCGTCACTACTTCGCCGAGGTTAGGCTAGGCACTTACCAGCACATGGGGTCGGTTGTGCTAATACTACACTTATGTACATTTTTGTGTACAGATCCAGGTATTGGATCAATAGTATTTGTTCGTTGCAGTGGAGACTCGAGGTAAACCTACTACAGCCTTCGCAGTCCTCGGAGTCACCTTCAATTGTACTTATTTCCATACGTTCCTTTTGTTCGGAACAGTGATGTATTTATTTTGTATACCTACTCTTAGAAAAGCTTATGAGTTGTACTACCGGATTTTGGGAAGATGTTCATTGTATAAGAATTCTATTTCAGAAGAATTCTGAGATGTTATTATTCATGGTTGTTATTCTGCAAATTATTAAGCTTACCTAGTCCTTAAGACTAGGTGCCATCACGAAACCCAACGGAGGGGAAATTGGGTCGTAACAAGTTGGTATCAGAGCTCTAGGTTCATAGGTGCTACAAGTCATAAGCGAGTTTAGTAGAGTACTGCGAATCGGTACGGAGACGTTTGTACTTATCTTCGAGAGGCTACAAAACTTTTAGGATAACCTTACTTATTTCATTCCTTATCGTGCGATATTGATTCAGCTTGAAGCGTATATCTTATATTCTTTTTCTTCTACTCATGTATGAAATTGCGTCTGCGCCAATGGTTTGTGATACTTTAAAAGGGTTATAAGGGAGCCAAAGTTGCTCGACTACTATTACCACGTGTCGTCCAGAATTGGGGATGCGAAAGTATGGAGTGATCTTTCAGTTGTGCGCATATGGATGCAATATGTTTTGACATCTGGTTGAAAAGTAGAATCTTAAGAAGGTTTAATTTGTTACCTAATCATCACAGGTGGATGTAGATAAAAACAATATATAGTTTGTGGTATTAGAGACTATGTGTTTCGTATGAGATTTCTATTTATCAAAGGGTACTTACTAGCCAGCCAAGACACTGGAGGAAACGAGTTTAACCGTCACGAGGATGACATGTGCCAAATAAATGGATTGAGGTGTCTTATGACTGGTGTCATACGAGCAAAAAAGGTTAGTATTGTGAATCGTCATAATGTTTCATATGGCTTAGTGCCAGGTGATGGGAGTCCACTATCAACGATCAAATTGCGGGGTCATGTGTTATGTCAATTTTTGGCCTGAGATGTATTTATGTAATATTGAAAGGTTTTTCAAAACTTGTATATGATTAAGAGCTGAGATTTGAATGGGGTGATGATGGGACTTGAGATATTCTCGCGTCCTTCATAATTCTACATTTCAGTATTAGAGGGGTCACAGAAATAATTTCAACATACTCGTAGTGCTTAAGTTAATCACAACACTCGTCTGGGCGGTCATCTTTTAATATGCCAGAGGCATGGAATTTCTTGCAATGGTTATTTAAGTTATCTGGTATGAACTCAATATGAGCAGTCGAACGTCGGATGGGTTGTTATGAATATGGTGATACGAGGAACATCCTGAGAAATTGTCCTAGACTTGGGAGAAATCTGTTCCATCAGAGCACACGTGCCACGTACTCCATTATAGTTACCACTCTACCTACACTACCAATTAGAGGTGGAGGAAAAGCGGGTAGATGGCGCCTAAGAGGTGGAGGCCCGGCGCATTGATGTATTTGCTATGGTATAGCTGAGATCGCTAGACTAGATGGAGTCGTTATGAGTGCGAACTCGAGTTATCATAAAGGAACAATTTCCTTAACTTGATTCGGTTATGAGTATCGAGGCAAGTCCTCATAATATGCTCTACTCATGAGTGAGCTTCGTAATCTTAAATTTACTTATGTGCATACTCCTGTTAGGAGATTATATGGAGATAGATATGTCTATCATTATGTGTTAGTCACTAAAAAATATTTGTGATGTGGGTTTTGGTGTATCTCAGAAACAACAACAACAACAACAACAACAACAACAACAACCACAACCCAGTATAATCTCACTTAGTGGGGTCTGGGGAGGGTAGTGTGTACGCAGACCTTACCCCTACCCTAGGGTAGAGTGGCTGTTTCCAAATAGACCCTCGGCATCCTTCCCTCCAAGAACTTCCCACCTTGCTCTTGGGGAGACTCGAACTCACAACCTCTTGGTTGGAAGTGGAGGTTGCTTACCATCAGAGCAACCCCTCTTGTCTTGGTGTAATCTCAGAAAAATTGATTTAAATTGCAAATTTTATTCCTTATCGGTGTGAGGGTTCATTATATGTTGTGGTTTTGTTTGACGGAATTTATTTAGAAGAAAAAGAAAGGAAATGAAAAAAAATTCAGTTGGCACAATGTGCATATTACTTGTGGTACGGAGTTGAGGACGAGATCCTCGTATTTTTTTAATTTTAATGTGAAATATTTAAGTCGAGCTACAAGCTGCGGTGGATGTTATATAAGGACGAGGTCCTTGTGGTGAAAAGTTTATGCGTTTCAAATTCTCCCTTTGTGAAATTAAATTTTTTAATATAGTACTTATAGTGAGGCATGCCTATGAGGCTTATTTGAAAATTCTTGTATTAATATCTCTGTGCATAATGCCAATGTGTATTGTAACTATTGAGTTGTTTCCCACAAGATAAGTGCCTAGGTGGCGTTAAATGTGACTCGTTAATTTGGGTAATTAATTTTGAGGTCTTCATGCCTCGTTGTTAGAAAATGGAGGTTTGAAATGATATTTTTGTTGGCATAAGGTTAATTGGCGATTTGTAATCGATTATGAACAACTATTAAGACCAGAGATGTGGTTATGGTTATACATATGATGTGTTTCAGGTCCAGATATCTTTATGATAATGTCACGCTTGTAATGCAGAGATTTGTGTTATTGATATATACATTGTGGTGATTTGTTGAGTTGTGGATGTGTTATTAGGAGTTGTTTTGGTGTTCCTCTGACAGGTGTATAGGCCCAATTACAGGGGAGACTCTGCCAAAATTTCTGAAAAATTTGAGAGTTAGAAACTTTGAGACATTGAGATGTGCGGAAAAAAAGAAGAAGGTTATATTATGTGTTTGAGAGCGGACTCTACTTCTTATTTGAGGGTGAATAACCCTAAGTGGGAGAGGATTTAACAACCGTTAAGCGCTATTAAAAAGTTGATGCGTGCGTAGGCACGAGTTGCTATAGCCAGGTGAGACTGATATCATGTGATGATGTAAACATCAGACCTTTTTGAAAATGTTTGAAGTGTAAGAAATTTGGTCTTAAAGTTAACAATTATGGGTAAGAGAAATAGCCTCAATTGAAATGGTATTGTCGAACTTATTTCGAATGTGGTAATGTGGGATCAACCACTTGTATATGTGTAAAAGTAAAACCACCAATTTGGTAACCTCGGAATAAGTCTTAGTACGTTCGAGGACGAACGTTTTTTTAAGAGGTGGAGAATGTAACGACCCGATTTGTCATTTCAAGAATTAATGCCACGTTCAGCGACTTAAGAACCCGAGAAGCTTCGTAATATGTATTATGACCTGCATGTGAGGTCGAGTTTGGTTTTCGGAAGATTCAGAATTAAATTTAAAGAATAGTTCTTATTTTGAAGCTTAAATGGAAAGAGTTGACCGGAGAGTTTACTTTTGAACAAATGACTTTGGAATGGTGTTTTGATGATTACAATAGCCGCGTATGGTAGTTTCAGACTTAAGAGTATATTGAGATTGATTTGAAAGGTTTCAGATGGTTAACGAAACTTAATTTAGAATGTTTCGATGTCGTTTCTTCAAGAATAAGTAGTATCATATTATGCAAATAAGATCCAAATTTAATTTTGATTGAATCATTAGATCCGTATAGAAATTTTGGGGCGATAGTAAAAAGAATCGTCCAATTCGGACATCGTATGAGAGAGTTATGCCCATTTTCGTGTCGGGGAAAAATAGTTCCCATCGCCAGCGCCCAGAGTAGCGTGGGGCGCTAGCCCTGACACCCGGATTTATTAGCTATTGGAATTGGCGCCACAGGCAGTGTCCCACGCCACCTATGGCGCCCGAAACGTAAAATGCTATAAAACGGGGGTTTTGGCCATTTTTGACAAAAATAGAGTTGGGGGAGCTCGGTTTGCGCGATTTTCAGAGTGTTTTTCATAAATTTGAATGAGGTAAGTGTTCTTTGTCATAAATACTTATAGATCATGGTTCCATACTCATTTACATCATGAATCCATGAATTTATGGAAGAAAAATTAGATTTTTAGTAAAACTTTCCAAAAATGAAAATTTAGGATTTGAAGGTCCATTTGACATCGGAATTCGATAATTTTTGTATGGTTGAACTCGTATCGGAATGGGTTGTTCAATTTTATGAGTTTCGTCGGATTCTGAGACATGGGCCCCACGAGCAATTTTGAGCTAAATTTCGAATTTTAATTCGAAAAATGTGTAAATTCGTATGGAATTAGTTCCTACTATTCGTTTTGAGTATTTTGAATTATTATCACTAGATTTGAAGCTTCGGACGAATTTGCGAGGCAAAGGCTTGTTGGAATTTTGAATTGGTAGCAAAGCGAGGTAAGTGTTTGGTTTAAGCTTAGCTTGAGGGATTAGGAATTGTGTCATAATTGTTATGTGTTATTTGTCTAGTATGATGTATAGGCATGGTGACGAGTATCTATACGTTAGTGTCAAGCATGCCCGTGAGTCTTATACTTTGATTAATATGACTCTTATTTGACTTAACTGAAGAGTTTTGCCTCTCCTATTGTTATGTTATATGTTCATAACTACTTGACTCCTGTTGATTTCCTTATTATTGACTTGTATATTGTGGGATCGTTGTTACGTGTTAGTTTTTCTGTTATTGAACTGTTTACTTTATGCCAGTACTCTTTTCGGTGGTTATTTCTTTGAGCCGATTCTAACATTTTTCTCGTGATTTACAGCCCTGAGTTGATTTTCTTATATTACCTGGTATTATTATCATTTGTTGTTGTTCTATGTATTGCGGCGATATCCGATCCTTCTGTTGTGCTGTAACTGTTGATTCTGTTGGTTGCGTTGTGTATTTACTTTGGGACTACAGATGTGGAATTCCGGTAGCTCCCCCTTGTTTGTTTACTTTTTGGACTATGGGTTAGATTCTCGGGAGATCCCCCTGCATATTTACTTTGGGACTATAGGTTAGATTCCCGGGAGATCGCCCTGCATATTTACATTGGGACTACGGGTTATATTCCCGGAAGATCCCCCCACATTTACTTTGGGACTACGGGTTAGATTTCCGGGAGATCCCCCTGCATATTTACTTTGGGACTACGGGTTAGATTCTCGGGAGATCCCCCTGCACATATATTGAGGATACCAAGAGATCCTCGGGATACCAAGAGATCCCTAGCATATATATTGAGGATACCAAGAGATCCCTAGCATTCATATTGAGGATACCAAGAGATCCTCGGGATACTAAGAGATCCCCTACATATTTACTTTGGGAGTACGGGTTAGATTCCCGGGAGATCCCCCAGCAAAGAGATCCCTAGCATATATATTGAGGATACCAAGAGATCCTCGGGATACCAAGAGATCCATATCATTCATATTGAGGATACCAAGAGATCCTCGGGATACCAAGAGATCCCTAGCGTATATATTAAGGATACAAAGAGATCCCTAGCGTATATATTGAGGATACCAAGAGATCATAGGGATACCAAGAGATCCCTAGCATTCATATTGAGGATACCAAGAGATCATAGGGATACCAAGAGATCCCCAGCACACATATTGATGATACTAAGAGATCCCCGGGATACCAAGAGATCCCTAGCTCATATACGGAGGATACTGAGAGATCCCCGAGTATTTACATTTGGGACTACAGGACGGTATCCTGGGAGATCCCCGGTTGTTATCTCTGCATTGAGTTGTACTCCTTCTGTGATTATTTTATCTCCGTTGTAATTATTGTTATCAATTCAAGTATTTTAATGGTTTAGATTTCCTTCACGGCTGTGATCCTTTGTGTAGAAATTTATAGTGTTGAGAATACCTCGCCCTATTGTTTTATATATATTCAATACTTTAAATTTCAACAATTGTTATATTTTTAACTCAATTGATTTCTCAGCTAAATTTTCCTTAAACCATTTGACGTTGTACTTTACTTAAAAAAAGGATTTCTTCTATATTTTGATTTATTGACTTCTCGTATTAAAGGTATTAATTCATTCGATATTGTACTTCAATTGAAAAGGGTATTTTCTTTATCAAATGATTTCTAAAAATAACTTCATATTTTCTTGTTGATTTCCTATTTGGGTTGGGAGTTGTACCCTACTATATGTTAAGTGAATGAGGCTCCTTGAACACTCTTAATTGTATTGGGTCATGGAACCTATGCACTGAGTAATATGAGGATATTGTTGTGCAATATGAGATAGAAATATGTGGGCACGAGTTGCTGTGAAAATATGAAAGTGGGCTGAGACCTATATTATTTATGATTATAAAATGAGCCGTCACAAGGTGACCTTTACTTGAAAGAATTATATTCGAAAAATGCTTACTTGGAAGATACTTATTTTAAGGAAATATATTCGAAATATATTTATTGAAGAGCATATTATCTTATAGATTATTACTTGAAGGATTTATAGGCGAAATATTTATATTTGAACGACTCGATTTATTGATTGCACATGTATTTATTATTTGTTGAAAAGCATTTATGGTGTTCTTGTTGCCTGCTATTTATATCACGGGTTGATCATTGTTGCCATCATTGTTATCAGCTTCCTATTATTTGTATGCTATCTTTCACAGGTGTATTTGGTAGTCTGGTCCTAGCCTCGTCGCTACTTCGCCGAGGTTAGGCTTGGCACTTACCAGCACATGGGGTCGGTTGTGCTGATACTACACTTCTGTATATTTTTGTATACAGATCCAGGTATTTGATCAATAGTAGCTGTTCATTGCAGTGGAGACTCGAGGTAAACCTGCTGCAGCTTTCGTGGTCCTCGGAGTCACCCTCAATTGTACTTATTTTCATACGTTCCTTTTGTTCGGAACAGTGATGTATTTATTTTGTATACCTTCTCTTAGAAAAGCTTATGACTTGTACTACCGGGTTTTGGAAAAATTTTTATTGTATAGAATTCTATTTCAGAAGAATTCTGAGATGTTATTATTCATGGTTGTTATTCTGCAAATTATTAGGTTTTACTAGTCCTTAAGACTAGGTGCCATCACGAAACCCAACGGAGGGGAAATTGGGTCGTGACAATAGGAGAGCCAAGTATAAGGTTTACACATGTGTGTGAATCTTGATCTACTTGAAGGAAGAAGGGAAGCTGCATTGGTAAGAATGGCAGCACAAAAACAAGTCATAGAACGGTACTACAACCGGAAAGCACACCTCAAATTTTTCAAACAACCGGAAAGCACGCCTCAAATTTTTCAAAATAGGGGACTTTGTGCTCAAAAAAGTTTTTCAATCTACAAAGACAGCTATTACGGGAAAGTTAAGTCCAACATGGGAAGGGCCCTATAGAATTTGCGGTATTGCAGGCAAAGGAGCATTTGAACTGGAAATAATGGATGGCAAAGTGCTACCTTCATATTTGAATGCGGTTAACTTGAAAAGATATTATTTCTAAAGAATACTCACGATCAGCTATCCATCTTTTAAATTTTATTTTTGAATTGTTAAAATTTTACTAACGATTTTAGATGCTAGGCAAAAAACTAACCCGTACTAAATGATGAGTCACGACCTGTAAGGCACACAAAATAAACTAAAATTCTTGTCCTGGGGTTACAATTATTCTGATAGAAATACAAATGGGTTAGGTAGTCTTCATCTAAAATCGTACCTCCGAGTCCCGTATGTTTTTCCTTTTCAGGAAAAGGACCAAAAGAGGGAAACAATCAAGTGCTCGAGGCTTCATACTTCAATACTCAAACACTTGGGGGACTACATAATATACACAAATATGTATAAAGAAGGCAAAGAATATTGAAGAAAAATCAAGCCTAAGCCTGAAAAAGTCAAGTGGTCAAGTGCAGAGTAAAAGTCACGAAGTCACGAGCCAAGGCTAAAGAAAACCTTACTGTAGTTAGGGTAAAAGATATATACTAAATCAGGTTATAAGGGAAAACCTTGCGTTTATTACTTTGAAATGAAACAGGTTATAAAGAAAAACCCTCGTGTTTATTATTTTCTTAAGAATTTTTTACAAGAAAAACAGTTACGAGAAAGTCATAGGTGTAATTTAAATACATGTAAAGTATAATTCAAAACTTGTCAAAGTTCAAAAATAAAAACTTGTCAAGTTATTTCGAACAAACATGTGTGTCCCTATTTCTTTTATCGTATGATAACACCATTATGAAGTTGAGACGTCTTCTTTATTGTCGAAATATAAAAGGGCCCTCTTTTATAAAAACTCATGCTTTAGTCATGAGATTAACAGAAGCATTTTTCAAAGAACAAAGATGCAAAATTATTCTATAAGTCCTTAAGAGTAAAGGCAAGAATAAAACAAACAGAAGTTTAAGATAATAACATAAAAACTTCTTGAATACTTAAGACTAAGTACGAACTTAGTCACAAAATTATGAAATTATTGTTTATACAAATTACCCCATAAAAGACTTGGGGACTTACAACTTTCCAAAATAAACCCTCAAAAGAAGCCAAGGGCTTTAAACATAACTTTCCAAAGAGGTACCTGCAAAAAGGAATTCAAGATAGTGTAAATTTTTCACTAAGAAGAGGGAACTGAAGAAGGATCATCAACGGCAGCGGGCTCAACTCGGACAGGATCATCAACGGTTGCGGGTTGATCTTGATTCACAGCAACAGGAGCTTCAGCAGATGTGGTTTCAACTTGGCTTGTGGTAGTAGGTTCGATTGGGCTTGAAGAAGATGCGATACCCGTATGAGTTTCAACCCCCGGGAGCTTCAATCATGGGAGAAGGGAAGTCCTGCGGTTGCCGAGCTTATTATATGGTTTCATTGACCTTAGCTAATTCAGCCTCCAGGTCGAAGTTTTCTTGCCCAACTTCAAGTAGGGTATCACAATGGGAATTCAAAAAAGCCCAACTTACCTCAACATCAAATTTTTCTTCAAGGATCTCATAATTCTTTTCCCAAGCAGCAACCTCACTCTTGAGATCTTTATTTTCGGCCAAGGCAGAATTACAAGAAGCTTGAAGGGAAGCATGAGAGCTCTCTAAAGCACGTACCTTATCAACAGAGACTTGAAGGTCTTCTTGTGTTTGAGTTAAGTTTTGCACAAGTTTTCCAGCGTAAACTTCTTTTTGATCCAACAGAGCCTTCGATGCCCTATTCTCCTCACTAGCCCTGGATAGTTGTTCTGAAAAGGAAGAGGTACCTGCAAAAAGGAATTCAAGATAGTGTAAATTTTTCACTAAGAAGAGGGAACTGAAGAAGGATCATCAACGTCAACGGGCTCAGCTTGGACATGATCATCAACGGTTGCGGGTTGATCTTGATTCATAGCAACAAGAGCTTCAAAAGATGGGGTTTCAAATTGGCTTGTGGTAGTAGGTCCAATTGGTCTTGAAGAAGATGCGATACCCGTATGAGTTTCAACCACGGAAGCTTCAATCACGGGAGAAGGGAAGTCCTGCGGTTGCTAAGCTTGTTCTATGGTTTCATTGATCTTAGCTAATTCAGCCTCCAGGTCGAAGTTTTCTTGCCGAACTTCAAGTAGGGTATCACGACGGGAATTCAAAAAAGCCCAACTTACCTCAACATCAAATTTTTCTTCAAGGATCTCATAATCCTTTTCCCAAGCAGCAACCTCACTCTTGAGCTCTTCATTTTCTGCCAAGGCGGAATTACAAGAAGCTTGAAGGGAAGCATGAGAGGCTTGAAGGGAAGCATGGGAGATATCTATAGCACGTACCTTATCAATAAAGACTCGAAGGTCTTCTTGTGCTTGAGTTAAGTTTTGCACAAGTTTTCCAGCGTAAACTTCTTTTTTATCCAACAGAGCCTTCAATGCCCTATTCTCCTCGCTAGCCTTGGATAGTTGTTCTAAAAAGGAAGAGGTACCTGCAAAAAGGAATTTAAGATAGTGTATATTTTTCACTAAGAAGAGGGAACTAAAGAAGGATCATTAACGGCAACGGGCTCAACTTGGACAGGATCATCAACGGTTGCAGGTTGATCTTGATTCACAGCAACAGGAGTATGAGTTTCAACCATGGGAGCTTCAATCACGAGAGAAGGGAAGTCCTGCGATTGCTGAGCTTGTTCTATGGTTTCATTGACCTTAGCTAATTTAGCCTCCAGGTCGAAGTTTTCTTTCCCAACTTTAAGCAGGGTATCACGACGGGAATTCAAAAAAGTCTAACTTACCTCAACATCAAATTTTTCTTCAAGGATCTCATAATCCTTTTCCCAAGCAGCAACCTCACTCTTGAGCTCTTCATTTTCGGCCAAGGCAAAATTACAAGAAGCTTGAAGAGAAGCATGAGAGGCTTGAAGGGAAGCATGAGAGCTCTCTAAAGCACGTACCTTATCAACAGAGACTCGAAGGTCTTCTTGTGCTTGAGTTAAGTTTTGCACAAGTTCTCCAGCGTAAACTTCTTTTTGATCCAACAGAGCCTTCAATGCCCTATTCTCCTCGCTAACCTTGGATAGTTGTTCTAAAAAGGAGGATTCAAGGCGTTCATTTTCCTTATCAGCTTGTCTCGAGGAAGCTTTGATAACCGCTAGCTCCGAAGTTAACGCTCGTACTTGTTGTTCTAAGGTACTCCTACTCTCTTGTAAATCCTCTGTGTTAATTTGAGCACTATCAAATTGTTCCTTCCAATTATTTGCTTCCAACTGAGAAACACGAGTAGCCTTCTCTGCATCATGAGCCGCCTTATCTAAATCATGTGCTACCTTCTCCAAGAGGGAGATTCTATTCATCAGCTCAGTGCAAATAAGATTGGCCTAAGAAAAAAAAGAAGGGAAGTAAGAATCCCGGAGATAGAAATTTTTACAAAGTAGAAGGGAAGGAAAGAAAATACCTTTAAAGTGGCATGCACTATGTCATTCATAAGAGTGAAGCTGCTATGGCTTTCAAGTTTTGCTTTCTCGATTGGGCCAATTAAAGGCTCGAGCCAAATATCAGCTTGACTTGACTTTCTCAAGAGGCTGTTGTTAGCAGGAACTTCAATAGTTACGCTTCTCATAGCATTACTTCTACTTGAAGAACCCACCTCCGTATGGTGAACGATGGGTGGGGGAATTAACAAAGGAGGAGCGGTAGAAGGAGTAAAAATAGTAGAGGGAGGATCAAAAATGGTTGGTGCAGGTAAGGAAGCAATCACAGGTACGGGAGATTAAAAGGAAGACAAGGGAAGTTCATCTAGAACAGGTCCAAAATTTCCACTACCAAAACCACTGTCAAAAAGTTGATCAATAGACTCATGAGTATCGTGAGGAGTGATGTCATTATCATGAATGATAACTAGGGTAACAACAGGCTCGGTAAGAGACAGAGGAGGGGAGACTTCAGCTTCGTCATCAGAGACGATGCGTCTTCTAGCCCGTGGTCTTGTCACCAGAAAGCCTTCATCTTCTTCCCCTGAGTCTTCTTCTTCATTAGCTTTTCTTTTTGAAGAAGAACCCAGGACTATTTCTTAGGCTAAAGAGGTACGAGTACCCAAAGAGTCACGAGAGGCCATAACTGCTTCAGCAGTAACTCCTCGAATAGCAAATCCTGAAAAAAAGAGGGATAAAAGTTAGAACAATAAAAGAAAATATTTATATACGTGAAAGATAAAATAGAAACTCTTACCATGAGTCTTTATTTTCCAACCATAACGGTTGGAAAGGTTTTTCGATGACCTACCCTCCATTGAAGCGGTTCTCAATAATCTTTCCACCCAACCACGGAAGTTGGGCACATTCTCCACAACACCCATGGTTGCTGGGAAAAGAAAAAAAATGACATTAGAGAAATTAATAAGCTTGAAAGAAAAAGGCACAAGAAAAATATAACACTTATGTGCAAAGTTCCACTTCTCAGGGAAGGGAACATTTTCTTCACCCTCTAAACCAGCAGTCGGGGCAGCAACAAACCGAGCATACCAACTACGGTCTTTGTCATCTTCGAGGCTCCCTAATACTCTCTTGCTCCTGGCTGTTAGGGTAAAAATGCCATTGCGGAAAAGCCTAGGGGAGTAAAGGTGAATTAAGTGGGTGAAAGTAAAGCCAACATCCGCCATGTTAGCGAGGTGCCTCAAGCAGGTGACAGCCCTCCAAACAATTGGACCAATTTGACCCAAACAAATGTTGGAAAAATGGAAAAAGTCTAGAATGACCGGGTCAATGGCTGGTTTAAACCCTAGAGTGAAAGGGTATGTATAAACGAAGGAGAATACAATCATGGAGGAAGTGATCCTTTGATTTGGATTAGGAATGATAATTGGAAAATCATCACTCCAGTGACAATCTTTACGAACTATAGGAGTTAGAATTTCTGTGATTTGAGTGGGGAAAGCGTCAGCACGATCTAAAGTGGCAACTTGGGTCCTGAGAGATTCTCTACCATGGTAAAAAAAATTTCTATTAGGACTATTTATTCAACTAGAGGCTCACGTAGGGGCTCAGAGGGTTCTTTATTCCTAGAAGAAAACCTCTGAGAAAGGGAACCTCTAGTCCTAGAAGAAGGACCAGAACTAGGAGAAGGAGTGGATGTGCTGCCACCGCGAGCAGACCCCAAGCTATGAAGCCTGCCACCTCTTCTATGCCTAACGGGGGCATTGGGGAAGTTATCTAAAATGGGGTTTCTCCTAGGGTTAGGGTTTGAAAAAGTCATGACGAAGAAGATTGAAGTGAAGAAGAAGTGAATAAGAGGATTGAAGAATTAAAGTGTTCAATACGCTTTATGTGGTAAAAGACAAGTAAAGAAGTTATATCTATACTGATGGGTAACCGGCAAAAGGAAAAAGTATAATGATGGAAGATCCATAATAATGATAATTGACACTTCGTGAACATGGGAAGCCGAAAAGAAAGCCTAAGAAAGTGCTGCAAAACTGTAAAACCAATAAGAGGATGACGCGTGTCAAACGCATTAAATGGAAGTGATAATTGAAGCGTCAATTATGTCAGAGCATTAATGGTGATAAAATTCTCTTTTAATGAAATCCACTTCCCAAATATTCAAATTGATGAATAAATGGAAAGTGGGAGGATTATCTGTATTGGGAAAAATTATATTTATATATAAAAGTGAAGTGTCAAAATACGTTGATTGGTCAAATAGTCATAGAATCACAATTAGTCACGAGTCAGAAGTTATAACAGATACGATCAAAGAAGGAGGAAGAGGCACGGGACATCAGATAAGTAACACGGCGCCCGCACCTATTTAAGTCATTTATATCCGAGAATCAGAAGGAATGAATCTGACTATAGAAAAGAGTGCAGATACGGCATTTAATGGGCACTAAATGCTGAATACGTTAGAGAATATATTTTGAATGTAATGATTGTGTAACGCAACATTCAATGTCTTTAATTGATCATAATAGCCTCATTATGATTCAAGCAAAACGTATATTCTCAAAGGTACCTATAAAAGGAGAGTTGTAAAAACACGAAAAATATTGGGAAAATATACATTGATTTATTTGTCTCTCTTGATTATCATTTCACTCTCATCATCTTGCTCTGTAGAATTATTTCTTTTTATTTTATTTTCTTGATTATCAGTAACCCGAGTTCTTCTAAATTCTAGCTTTGACTAAAATTCTATTTTTTGGTTAAACAATAGATAAATATGGAAAATTATTTTTTCATTAATATCTTTCTAAAGTATCTAATTGAATTGGTAAAAGATTATTTTTATATATCAGTAAATTTATAGCCTCCATTCAATATTATTTATTTAGCCTCCTTTCTATCGTTTTTAAAATGGGTTAAAATTGTCACCCATGGACGTGTTCTTTGGATCCATTCAAGAAAATGTACTTTGTTTATGGATTTTCAATTGACCAAACATCTCGTATATAATAACTTTATTTAACTCCATGTGTGAAAAAAAGGACTCCTAAATCTAAAATGAGTTAACATCGGGCGAAGTTTATAATGTGACTCTTTTATAAATTTATTATAGGGTTAAAATTGTCACCCATGGACGTGTTCTTTGGATCCACTCAAGATAATATACTTTTTTTATGGATTTCAATAGACCTAACATCTCGTATTTAAATAACTTTATTTAACTCCAAAATACGTGTGAAAAAAGGGGACTCCTTGATAATAGGTGAATTTGACTATAATTACGCCCTAAATAATTACATTTTTATGTTGTTTTGATGATATATAT
>MU778543.1:0-21235 GCA_026770625.1 Nicotiana glauca
AATCATAATTTGCTGAAATATACCGATAATTTCTTCAGTAGCCGGACTGATTATAGGTATTCTGTTCTTCTTGACGGGTTCTCTCCATTCACCATCGATGTACAGCTGTCGACTGGGAATACGTACGTCTGGAATCGCCATATCTCAATATGACCACTGAAAAAAAACTGATTCTACTTTACATTACAACAAAACTAGAGCATGGAGTAAGTTGTTATTTATAGAAGCACATTGACCAAAAAAAAAAAAAAAAAAAAAAAATTTCCCAACCACTTACCAAAAGATGAATGAAAGGTGGAAAAAACTGATTCTACTTTACATTACAACAAAAATAGAGCATGGAGTAAGCTGTTACTTATAGAAGCACTCAACTATAAGTTCCCCACCACATTGACCAAAAAAAGGAAAAATTTCCCAACTACTTACCAAAAGATTAATGAAAGGTGGAAAAAAAAGGGATAGCTCCAAAGTGGAATTTTTTCTTTCAGCCTATATAACAGGGCCAACTTGCCGAGCAACAATATGTGGTGTCATTTCTTTATTTTACTCCTCTGTTTCAATTTATCCGAATTTTTTTTTTGTCCGTGCAAAAAAGAATGACCTATTTCTTTATTTGGAAACAATTTACCTTTATGCAATGATTTATAGGCCACACAAAATATTTATGTCTCCTTTTACATCACAGGTTCAAAAATCTTCTCTCTTTTCTTAAACTCCGTGTCCAGTCAAATGGGTTCAAATTTTCCTACAGTATTATTATATATATCCTGTAAAAGATTTAGATGATATTGCTTGGTTCCACGTACATCCACACATGACGTATAAGTACCATGGGGATGGCCAATGAATGCAATGCTTAATAATTGTTTTTTAGTCTATTTAGCAAAGAATATTTCTTTCATTATTCAGAAATAATTTAACTTTAAAAAATTGTTTGGGTATGGAATTAGGTTATAATCCTAGGATAGAGTTTGAGATTATATCATCATATGATTGTATAAATTTTATACCAAAATGGTGTATTAACTATGTTATATTGGATGAGGGATAACAATCCCAGGATAATAGAATTATTAATTCCGTTTTGCAGCCAAATAATTTATAAACCTTTATTTTATCCATAATAAGATAAATTGCCATACAAATATTTCTACCTTGTTTTTAAATCACAAGTTTCAAAAGACGTTTTTCTTTTAAATCAGCCAAACACTTTTATGTAAATTGGGACAACGCGACAAAGGCATAAATACAATAAAAATAAAAACAGGGATCAGAGTAATTTATGTAGAACTTCTCAACGACTCTTTCAGTTAGTTACGTAAACGAACAACCGCTTACACCTGTTGCACGTATTCCACTCTTTCGGAAATTTGTGCGTTTGCCTGTTGATTTCAAGATATATCTTAATCATTTGCGTAAATCTTAGTGCTACGTATGATTGAAGCGTTTGACTTTTAAATACAAACATATTTAAAGTAATTTATTCTTAAAAAAAATGGTTCAACCCTGGATGCAGCTGTAGTGATAGTACTTTCTTAATTTCATTTTTCATTTTGTTTTTTGTTTTGCTTGGTGGGTTTAAACCCAAAGTTTTTGGACTATTTGATTACGTACTCATTGATCACTTGTTGATATTTCGTTTTCGGATACATTTTTGGCACTAATTAATTGCATCAAATAAGCTCCGTATTAATTACTTTATTTAAATCACATTATTTGATTGTATTCATGTGTATTACTCCCTCCGATCCAAAATAAGTGAATTTTTGGCCTTTTTTCTTGTGGTCCAAAATAAATAATTTTTTCAAATTTCAAGAATGAATTAATTATTTTTTTCCTATATTATTCTTGGAGTAAATAATGTTGGAATATGTGTTAGGAGTTTTTATGTGAGATAGTAAAGGTTAATATAGTCAATTTCATTGTTAAATAATGCTAAAAGGTGAATTTCTTAATCTGTGTGAAATAATCCAAAAAATCATTTATTTTGGACAGGAGGGAGTATATCAGTAATAATCGTTGCTTTCTCCGAATTGTTCTTACTTAAATCTGTATGGGGTCGAATTTGACCAACCACGTCCTTATACCGATATGGCCAACCGCCGAACGTGCACAAGCCAAGGTAGGAGAACGACTCAAAAGTCGTGGGAGAAACAACTCCATAGGGTCGTCGACCCCTCAATAGCGTGTATTTAGTTTCTATTTTTCAATATGTCAAGGAGGATCATTTACTATATAAAGGGGATCCTAGCATTGTAAAAAGAAGATAATAACAGAATTCTCTGATCTCGCTCTCTCTTTCTTTGACTATTGCATTCTCTCTCTCATACATACTGTGATCACTATAAACAGAGCATTGAGAGTATCCTAGGATATTATTATCTTTGATTACGATTTACCCTTGAATCTCATTCGATTGATTTGCTCGGAAAGTGTTCGATAACTTTTGAGTCAAACAATTTGGTGCCGTTTGTAGGGATTTCGATAATCGAAATCATAGTTCACACCTGGGATATCAAAAATAACAATCACTGTTCTTCATATTCCGTAGAAGCCAGAAATGGCAAAAAAAAGAAGCAAGGATGAAGATGATAGCAGATATCGCAACCAACCTCATAGGCCCCCTCAACGAAGCCGGTAGAGAAAATACTACGAATACAATGCCCAATAGAACACTGGAAGGGGAGATCTCACCTTCTTCACTCAAAGATCTGACGATTTTGCATGAAAAATGGACCTCTGCATCTGCAGCCAAAGAAACACCCCCGGTAGTCAAAAAGCTACTAGAAGAATGGTTGACAAACACTCTGAGTAGAATGCTCCAAAAATAACCTCAAGGAAATGTTAGAGATTCGTCAACGACAGATATCGCAACCACCACCGGCGAGCCCGGTGTTGTACGAACAAACAACGCTCACATAGATATCGATGCCAGCGATGGTGCACTTGTAACCATCCTAAAAAAATGGAAGAAATGGAGAATGAGAACAAAGCGCTTCGCGATCAAATGAAAGAGCACCTGGAAAGAGTAGACAAAATTCTTGGCGCCCCTAAGCTACTGCCGAAATGCGAGGTGGGAAGGTTCGTCGAACAACTGTATAGTGAGGAAGCTGCCCCTCACCCAATCCCAAAAACCTTCAAGATGCCACCATACTTGAGAATATATGACGGGACTACGGATCCCGAAGACCATCTGATCCATTACGTGACCGCTGTAAAAGGCAATGACTTATCAAAAGAACAAGTGTCGTCTGTGCTATTAAAAAAGTTCGGAGAAACTTTGACAAGAGGGGCGTTAACGTGGTACTCTCAACTACCAATTAGATCAATATCGACGTTCGAAGAAATGGCGGACAAATTTGCCACAGCTAATGCAGGAGCGAAGAAGGTCGAAGCCCGGGTCAATGATATCTTTGCCATCAGGCAAACAATATGTGAAGGATTCAGGGACTTCCTGGCCCGATTCAACAGGGTAAGAATGGATTTGCCAAACGTATCGGAAGGAATGGCAGTCGTGGCTTTCCAGAACGGGCTGAACAGAAATGGTTCAAAAACGACCAAGAAGCTGCTTAGTTGACTCATGAAGTATGCCCCCACCACATGGGAAGAGATCCACAATGTCTACTGCGGCGAAGTCAGAGCAGACGAAGACGATCTTAACGGTCCAGCCCAACGACTAACATCGATACAGTCAGAGACAAGGAGGGAGCGACGCAATGATGGGCGACGGGAACAATCCCCACGCTTCAATAGAGAAAGGCATCAGCCTTACGTCAGAACTTCCAATCCACCCCCTCCGAGGCACCCAGACGCTGTGCAGCGATATGTCGCCCCACTACGAAATGAAAGAGGTATGCCCCCATTATTATCTGCTCATAACTTTTGTGTGTTCCCTTCAGAAATAGTGTACGCACTGGAGAAGCTAGGCACAAAGGTGCAGTGGCCGCAAAAAATGAAATCAGATCCTAGTGCAAGGAGGTCGAATGTCCTATGCGAATTCCACCAGGAAAGAGGACACAAGACCGAAGATTGCATAGGTCTACGATAGGAGGTAGTCATAATGCTGAACCAAGGATACCTGAAGGAGCTGCTTAGCGATAAGGGAAAGGCCAATTTCGCCAGAGGACGCGACCAGTCTCAAGGACCACTGAAACCACTGTCTCCAGCACGCACCATACAGATGATCATCGGTGGTAACGATGACTCAGCCATCAACCACGTAAAGTTCACCACCACATGCAAGCTGAAGCACACGATCGCTCACGAACGGTATGAGGACTTCGAAGATAGTATCACCTTCGATAAGTCTGATACCGACGATTTGTCTTTTCCTCATTATGATGCTTTAGTTGTAACTTTACGTATCGCTGATACCGATGTGATGAGAATCATGGTGGATGACGGAAGCGGTGCTTGTATTATCCATCCAATAGTCCTCATGCAAATGAGACTCAAAGATAAGATAATACCACATTGCATAACACTAATAGGTTTTAACAATGCAGTGGAGCGGACCTCCGGAGAGATATCATTGCCAGTATTAGCATGGGGAGTCATACTGGAGACCACATTCTACGTCATGAATCAGGAAACAGCTTACAATGCCATTATAGGGCGTCATTGGATACACGCCATGCGAGCCGTTCCCTCGAGCTTCTACCAGGTAATCAAATTTCCACCCCGTGGGGGATGTTCAACATTCGAGGCAAGCCACGCACCGCTCAAGAATGCTACCGGATCACCCAAGACTGTACATATACCAAACAACTGAAAGGATCAAGCGCGAAAGCATAACAATCAGCCATGTCAGGAACTAAAATCAACCCGACAGCAAAAGCCATCAAAGACCCAGATATCGTAGAAGCCTGCAAAGCGAAAGTCGAGGACCTCGACTCGGCCCAGCTGAATGATACCGACCGTTCAATGAAAGCCTACATCGGGCACAATCTCTCCGACCTATGTAAGTACCACGAATTCTTAACTAACCATGCAGATTTATTTTCCTTCTCTCATTCAGATATGCCGAGAATTCCAAAAAACATCGCCACTCATAAGCTGAACGTCGACCCACTATATCCGTCGTACGACAGATGAGAAGGAAATTCAATGCCGCAATCAACGAGGTGGTCAGTGAAGAAGTGGACAAGTTACTAACCAACGGTTCCATTAGAGAATCGAAATACCCACAATGGGTCGCTAATGTCGTCATGGTTAAAAATAAAAATGGAAAATGGAGAATGTGCGTGGATTTCACCGACCTGAACAAGGCATGCCCAAAAGACTCATTCCCATTGCTCCACATCGACCAGCTAATCGATGCAACCGCAGGGCATGAACTGTTAAGTTTCTTAGATGCCTACTGCGGTTACAACCAGATTATGATGGCCGAAGAGGATCAAGAGAAGACAACTTTCATCACCCACCAAGGGACGTACTGCTATAAAGTGATGCCCTTCAGACTTAAAAACACAGGAGCAACGTACCAAAGGTTAGTCACCAAGATGTTCAAATAGCAGCTCGGCAAGACTATGGAGGTTTACATCGATGACATGCTAGTAAAGTTGGCAAAGAAGGACTGGAAATGCCTCTGGATCGGGACTGGGACTCGTCCTCGAAGTCCCCACGGGCGAAGTAATTCGCCAGTCCATACGATGCCCCGAGATGACTAACAACGAGGCCGAGTATGAGGCCGTGATTGCAGGTATGAAATTAGCCATCAAATACGGGGGCCGTCGACTCTTCCTCCACTACGACTCCCAACTCTTAGTAAATCAAGTCACCGGGACTTACCAGATCAAAGAACAAAGACTACAAGAATACCAATCAGAAATCCATAAGCTGATGCCTGAATTCGACGAATGTCGCTTCGAGCAAATCCCCAGGGCACGAAACGTCGAGGCAGATGGCTTAGCAAAACTGGCCGCGGCCACCAAGAATATCAACAAAGAAAGCGTGGTCACCCTCTTCCATTCGGCCATCGATCACATCAAGGTACTCTCTTTAAACCTAACTTGGGACTGGCGCAACCAATTTGTATCCTATCTGCAGGACGAAACACTCCCGCGCGACAAAATGGAAGCCAAGAAACTCCGCGTACAAGCCGCCCGATACAGCCAGATAAATCATGATCTCAACAAGAGGATGTTCGGCGGCCCCCTTGCTAAGTGCCTCGGGCCGCATAAAACGAGAAAAGTATTAGAAGAAGTGCACGAACGCCATTGTGGCGCTCACACATGTAATCATACCATTGTTCGATGTATCATCAGAGCCGGTTATTACTGGCCTACTATGAAAAAAGAGGCAGCAGATTATGTCCAGAGATGTGAACAGTGCCAAAGGTACGCCCCTATGATGCACCAACAGGGGGAGCTTCTCCATTCGGTCACCTCAACTTGGCCCTTCATCAAGTGGGGAATGGATATAATCGGTCCTCTACCAGTAGGACGAGGAAAGGTACATTTTCTTTTAGTTTGGACTGACTATTTTTCCAAGTGGGTGGAAGCAGGTGCGTACACACAGATACACGAACAAGAAGTCATCGCCTTTATATGGAAAAACATCATATGCTGTTTCGGTATCTCCAAAGAAATCAGCTGTGACAATGGTCCCCAGTTCATTGGTAGGAAGACAACTGAGTTCTTCGAGAAGTGGCATATTAAGCGTATACTCTCCACTCCGTATCACCCTGCCGCTAACGGACAAGCCGAGTCTTCCAACAAGACAATATTGAACATACTGAAAAAGAAGCTCGAGGAAGCTAAAGGGTTATGGCCCGAATTACTACCTGAACTACTGTGGGCATACTGGACCACACCCAAATCCAGCACGGGAGAAACGTTGTACTCGCTAGTTTACGGGACCGACGCGGTCATACCCATTGAAATCAAGGAGCCAAGCCCGAAATACTCACATACCAGCGGGGTAGAAAATGACGAAAGCAGATTGCAAGATCTGGACGAAACCGAAGAACAAAGAGATATGGCCCATATAAGAATGATGGCCCAAAAACAGCAGGCAGAAAGATATTACAACAAGAAAGCCAAAATAAGATCACTCAAAGTGGGCGACTACGTCCTCAAAGCCAAAACATTGGCATCAAAAGACCCGAGTGAGGGAAAATTGGGAACCAACTAGGACGGACCATACAAAATCACAGCAGCGGCAAGCAAATGAGCATTCCAATTAGAAAAAATGGAAGGAAGAACACTCTAAAACAACTGGAACGTCGCCCACCACAAATACTTCCACTTTTGAAAGGCATCCCCCGAGTCGTACTCTTTTTCCCTCACCCGAGTTTTGTGCCAATTGGGTTTTCTCGGAGAGGTTTTTAACGAGGCGACAAAGAGGATACCCGGAGGTCTTAGGGCGGACTCATCACGTCGGCCGGACGACACGGCCTCTAGACCAATATAATAAAGGGATTACACTAGTCAATTCTCCATATTATAAACAATTCTCCATTACATAGACAACTTCCTCCATTATATAAACGGAATTCTCTGATATGAAAATCGACAAACGGCTAAGGCCATAGGAGAATCGACAAACGGATAAGGCCATATGAAAATCGACAAACGGCTAAGGCCATATGAAAATTGACAAATGGCTAAGGCTATATGAAAATCGACAAATGGCTAAGGCCATATGAAAATCGACCACGATGGATAACACTTCGACGACAGTCGAAGCAATATCATATTGGCTAAAGCCATCGATATCAGGTTCGACCCGGTTCGACCATGACGGATAACACTTCGACGACAGTCGAAGCAACATCCTATTGGCTAAGTCCATCGATATCAGGTTCGACCCAGTTCGACGACAACCGAAGCAACATCCTATTGGCTAAGGCCATCGACATCAGGTTTGACCCAGTTCGACCATGACGGATAACACTTCGACGACAGTCGAAGAAACATCCTATTGGCTAAGGCCATCGACATCAAGTTCGACCTAGTTTGATCACGACGGATAACACTTCGACGACAGTTGAAACAACATCCTATTGGCTAAGGCCATCGACATTAGGTTCGACACAGTTCGATCACGACGGATAATGCTTCGACAACAACCGAAGTAACATCCTATTGGTTAAGGCCGTCGACATCATGTAGATCTCGCTCAAATTGTTACGACCTTTTTAACGAACAACAGATGCCACTTTTGCGGAGGCTTGGCACTGAAAAACGAAAAAGGAACCCGAGGAGGGAAAAATAATGACAAAAATAAAGTTTATATCACAGCAAAAATATATCTAAATTCGACCTCGCGAGAACGCCCCATTATATTCCAAAAAAATATAATAAAACATGTACAAATTCACGGCTGCTCGTCATCCTGCCCGTCGTCCCCTAGGTGATAAACATCATTATACTAAGAATCCGAGTCTAGCCAATCTACATCCTCAAAAGTGTAACCTTCCCGATCGGGGAGTCGGAATAGTACCCGCATGCTTCAGGGCAGTGCGAGCCTCGCGCCGCTGCGCCTGGATTTCCTCCTCCGTCGCTCGACCCTCGGCAAGAAGCTCTCTATATACGTCAAGTTTGGCCTCCGCAAAAATCCACATCTCGTGCGCGTTGCGGCGCATACTCCGATCAGACGTGGGACAGGATGAGGAGGGCTACGAAGGTCGGACCACGTCCTCAGACCTTGGGGAGCAACCTGCCTAAGAACATTAATTTTTGC
Source organism: Nicotiana glauca (assembly GCA_026770625.1). Lineage (NCBI taxonomy): Eukaryota > Viridiplantae > Streptophyta > Magnoliopsida > Solanales > Solanaceae > Nicotiana > Nicotiana glauca. The sequence goes on from MU778543.1 coordinate 8,686, forward strand.
CATCCTGGCTTCGAGCTCAGCGGTCAAGTCTGCTACCCTATGCTGGAGATCAATATTCTCCGCCGCTACCCCCTACTGAGCTCAAGCTCGCTCATCATCTCTCTCCGTGAGGAGCGCCTCCAATTCGCTATTATGGGCCACGGCCCTCACCAGCTCGTTGTCTGTCTTCTCCAGTTCATCCCCCATACGTTCTAACTGGGCCTCCATCTGCTCAAGCCCCTCACGGAACACCCAAAACTCGAGGTCTTGCTGGAAAAGATCCACTGCGATTCGATGCTTAGAGCGGTACCACCGATACCTTTTTGCCATCTTGTCAATGATAGTCGCCTTTTTCTACTCACGACATCTCCTCTCCACCTCCAAAACGAGGGTCTGAAAAGAAAAACAGAAATCAGCATGCATCAATCCAACCTTACAACACGCAAAGGACAATAGTGTTACCTGTAAGGCCACGCCGGCGACCCTTCGTGATAATTCCGCATCGGTTACTGCTTTGAGCGTCTCGCTCTCATGGGCAGCGCATAACAAATCAAGGGCCGATGCGGCATGTTCGCTGTTCAGCAACAAATTATAAGCCCCAAGAATCACAATTCAACAGTCGGACCTGTCCGTCATTATCTCCACATGTGTGAGGCCCTTTACAAGCTCCTCCACATCCTCCTGGGCAATTTCGGAATCCAATTCCTCAACTCCCCTACCATCTCCATCGACGTTGGTCGTTGAACCCCCCTATCGGCACGTGCTGAGCTAGTACCGGCAGCGGCACTCCTCTGATAGGCCGACCTCTCGGATAGGATGGCGTCGACCATAAATACAGGTCTAGGCGCTTGTTGGGACGCACCATTTCCTTCGGCTCCTATAGCTACCCCCTTGCCCGTCACAAGTCTCCTTCTTTTTCTCTCCAACGATTCTTCGTCCTCAGGAGACTCATTTGCGGGCTGCAGAGCCGATACCAATGACGTCGACTCCCTCACAACTGTCGCCACAAATGCAACTCCCTGCAAAGGAGCTATGGGTATGCCTCCTCGGACAGACTCGTATAATATCTCGCGAGTATCCGAGGCAGCGTTGGACCGTGTGGAAGTAGAGACCACCGCCCTCTTCCTATGAGCACCTCGCCCTGTAACCATGAAGATAGACCGATCGGTAAAACTTGCAAAACCTGCTAAACAAAGTCAGAAATCTACCTGAAGAGGCCGCGGGGCCATAACGTTGTATGAAGGCAGGCCACGTGCGAGTCTCTTTCGCATAGGGCAACAAGTCGGCAACCCACTTCCTGATACCGGTGACGAGCCGGGGCAGGTGAGCCATGGCTGCAAATAAAAAAAAGTTAGAACAACTAATCACAAGTAACAAGGAATTCAATGAATGGCAATACTCACGCTTCGAATTCCACTTTTCTGGAAACCCTGTAGGGTTGGAGACCAAGTGCTCAGTCCTAATGTAGAAATACCTACGCCTGAACTCACGACTAGGTCGGTCATCAGTTTGGACCACTAGCCCCTTTGTACCACGACTCCTAAAGTGCAGCATGATCCCTCTCAGGTAAGCGGCGTTGAACAATTGCAAAAGATGACAGATAGAGACCTCACACCCGACCAACTCTGCGTACTTGGTCAGCAGCCGAAGCACTTTTAGGGTATATGGCGTGAGTTGAGACGGGCATACGTTATAAAAACAGCAGAGCTCCTCCGCCAAAGGGAAAACAGGAGATTATAGCCAATCAAGAAGGGATATTCATAAAAGGTACAATATCCCGGTCTATGAACATCTACATAATCCTCCCCCGCTGGAACTATCTCCACGTAAGCGGAAATGTCGTACGTCATACGAAGATTATCTATATGATCTTGTAGCAAATCAGAGAATTTCGAAGGTTGCGCGGGAGAGTCTTTGTTAAAATCACTCTGAGATAGGAGACGTTTCGGTAACAACGCATCCACTTTAAGAGGGATTATATCTTCTTCTTCCTCCCTCTCATCACTACCAGAAGGAGGCGGCATATTCGATGGAGTAGCCTCCGAAACCCTCGCATTATCCCGCCGAGATTTAGGCATAGGTTCTGTTTGAGAAAATATTGTACGTGGTACTACGGAGAAGAAGGGAATTTCCGACCAACGGAGAAGTGCCAGAGTATGGAGATGTTTCTTGAAGAGAATGGAACATTCTTACAAATGATCAAAGTTTGCATCAAGTTAAACCCTTCCCCTATTTATAGGGTTGGGTGGCGCCAAAATCGAAGAGACAAATTTCGAACCGGCGCGGGAAACCAAAAATGCCAGAGTACTTGTTGCGCTGCCTCGGGAATATGCGTAATGATGACGTATGCGAGTGTTGATGTCACACCAAGGGAAGGTGTTACGTTTCGACGGTCTGACAGTTAAGTGTTGCCTTCTACCTGTCACATCACGGCTTTTGGGTGAAGTCAAACTCTCCCTGAACGAAGGCACTAATTCCGTTCATCGAGGGCCCACCTCACTGCGACCGCAGTAAACGGAGGGACTAACTGTATGGGGTTGAATTTGACCAACCACGTCCTTATACCGGTATGGCCAACCGCCGAACGTGCACAAGCCAAGATAGGAGAACGACTCAAAAGTCGTGGGAGAAACAAATCCATAGGGTTGTCGATCCCTCAATAGAGTGTATTTAGTTTCTATTTTTTAATATGTCAAGGAGGATCCTTTACTATATAAAGGGGATCCTAGCATTGTAGAAAGAAGATAATAACAGAATTCTCTGATTTCTCTCTCTTTGACTCTCGCATTTTCTCTCTCATACATACTGTGAACTATACCCAAAACTAAAGCCACATCCTTAAGCTATCAGAGTAACCAAAATACATCCTCGGAGTCTTCAAATCTTAGCAATTTTCATCCCATTGTTTGTAAAAAAAAACTAATAGAACCACCTTTGTGCAAGTCAAATTACTGGTAAGTATAGATTCAAAGGAACATAATGATGGCTGTCGAAGAACTTTAAAATATAAAACGACGAAATAGTAGATGCAATACAAAGTTATTTCATGTTTTGCAAATTAGTCCAACTTTATATTCATAAAATTCCTCTTAGCCATAAGTATCGGTTGAACGAACTAAAACTTATGAAATCAAAATTGCAAGATGTTCTTAAAAGAATTTTAGCATGCAACCTGTGCTTGTTCTACATATATGGTATGAACTTAAAAAATAAAAGATGATAAAAACTAAGAGAAAGGAAAAAAAATAAAGCAACAAATTAAAATAGAGATTACTCTTTTTCTCTACAAATGTTGAACTCCGAATTTATTTGATATGTTTCAATTTCAGGAAGCGAGAGAGGGGCATGGTGGGGAGTCCTTCCCTTAAAATAGGCATGTGCCTATTTAATAATATTGGCAGAAGTTCATACCCGAAGACCAAGTTTGGAAAGTTGTGGAGGATAATCAAATTGTTCATGTAACATATTTTGAGCCTACGACTTTTCTCCTATAATTGAGGAACTTTCTCCTCATTTGTCCGCACTAACAAAGAAAGAAAGAAAGAGTAAGGCATCGCGATAGGGTATAGAATAAGAGTTGGTGAGGAAAATAGAGAGTGTGAACTATATTATAATAAGGTAAAAATATCAAGAGAGATTTACTTTCTATTGAATATTATTATAAAGGGTAAAAATCCTTGTTGTAGTCAAAGGCGTAGGCACCTAATCTCAAGCGGTGTTACGTGACACCGCTTTATAAAAAAAAATTCGTAAATATGTATGTATAAATAATATGAAAAATAATATGGGTAGTTCCGTTAATTAGTGATTAAGCCCTCAAGAGAAGTTTTGATTGGAGCTTTTGGTGTCATGTGACTTTGCACATGGGTAGTTCCGTTAATTTGTTTTTTAACAGAATCAAAAGAAATGCTGAAAATTGCTAAGATTTGAATACTCTAAGGATGTATGTTGTTTACCTTGATAGCTTTAAGGTTGTACCTTTAGTTTTGGGTATAATTCCATGATGTTTTCTGCCAAAAACTACGATAAATTCAAAACTCTTTCAAAGTAATCGCTTTGAAAGAGTGATTATTCTCGGCATTTGTATTATTAGAATTTTTTGGAGCGTGTTCCCTATAAATAGAAAAAGACACTATCATGGGCGCATGTGATGTTCATTTGTAAAAAAAAGTACACTTTGACTTGAGATATAGAATCGGGTCTCACTTGCTAAGATACAAATATCACATTTTCACTAAGGCCCCGTTTGACCATGAGTTTTACCAAAATAAATTTGAGATTTATTTTCAAAATTCATGTTTGGCCATAAATTTTGCCCATATAATGGCCAAATTCCAAAATCAGCTATTGAGCTGATTTTGGGCCAAAATCCCAAAACTTGAGAATTATATACATGTTTTTCCACAATAAAGCTGGAAAATATATTTTGAAAGAGTATGTCCAAACACATTTTCATCTTCAAACCAAATCAGATTTTTCAAAACAAATTTGGGATATATGAACAAACGCTAGCTAAGATTGTTGTCTAGGTTTTTTCACTAGATCTGAGAATAACTCAAATATTCTGTGATGATAACAAAAGGTTATCTTCTATTTTAGAATTTGATCCTGTATCTCGAGGCCTTGAAAATCCTATTTTATCTCTTCTCGATTCGCGTGCGCAATCTGAGGGTGTATCCGGAAAGCCCTTTTGTGAAAAATTAAAGAAATGATGATTTTTGGCCTAAAAGTTGATTTTGTTGACTTCAGTCAACATTTTGGATAAAGAGATCCGGACCCGTATTCCAATGGTCCTGGAGGGTCTGTAGTTAAATATGGGACCTGAGCGTATGCCCGGAATCGAATTCCGAGGTCCCTAGCCCGAGAAATAAATTTTTAAAGGAAATTGATAAGACTGAAAATATAATAATTTAAAGGGTTTGATCTTGTTGGTATCGGGCTCGTAATTTAGTTCTGGAGCCCGGTACATGTCCGTTATGATATTTAAACCTTATATGTGAAATTTTATGAAAAACGGAATTGATTTGACGTGATTCGGACCTTTGGTTGAGAAAATAGAAGTTTTAAAACTATCTTGAAAATTTCATGCAATTTGGTGCTAAATTCATAGTTCTAGGTGTTCTTTTCGCGATTCGATCACATGAGCAAATTCGTATAATGTTTTAAGACTTGTGTGCATGTTTGGTTTGGAGCCCCGATGGCTCGGGTGAGTTTTGGATAAGCTACAAAGTGATTTTGGAACTTAGAAATTTGCTAGTGTAGCTGGTGTCTCTAGCAGAACTCTGATCTCGTAATTGCGAGATCAGGCTTCGCAAATGCGAACCAAGCAGGCATGACAATTGCAGGTACTTATCGCAATTGCCAAGAAAGCCTAGGCCAGCAGAGTTCGCAAATGCGAACTAGTCTTCGCAATTGCGAAGGGAGTCTGGGAAGGGGTATGATCGCAAATGCAATCTTCTACTCGCATTTGCGAGGAACATTGTTCCCAAATGCGACAATTTCTTCGCATTTGCGAAGGCAGCAGGACAGTGAAGGGCTTCGCATTTGCGAAGCTCAAGTCGCAATTGCAACATCTGCAGCTGAGTAAAAAGGTCTTAGACGGGTTTTTTCATTCATTCTCCCATTGTTTCAACACCTAAACTTCAAGAGTTGATTTTCCTAGGGCAAGTTCATCCCCAAATCATAGGTAAATGATTCTTAACTCATTTCTTTCAATCTATTTCATTTTTTACAAAATTTCATCCTAGAATCTAGGGTAAATATTGGGTTTTGGTGGAAAAACCTAGAAAATTATAAAAACTTGGATTTTAGCCACGATTTTGAGAATGGAAGTAGGAGAAAATTATATATTTGAATTCCTAAGGTCATGGGTAACTTTTACCTTCGAAAAATTTTGGATTCCGAGCACGTGGGCCCGACGGTATTTTGGTCATTTCACTTTTGGAATTTAGTATTTTTGGGTATAACTTAGAAATTTCAAAATTTGGGGATTTAGACCTCAAATCGAGGTCGGATTCCAAAAACAATTATATATCCGGGCTCCGGGGTGAATTGGTAATCGGGTTTGGTCCAAATTTTGGATTTTGACCAAGCGGGCCAGGGTGAATTTTTGACTTTTTGGAAAAAATAGAGGGGAATCTATAATTATGCTTTGAAATTGATTTCTTTAGCGTTAATTGATGTTATTAAGTTAATTATGACTAGATATGAGTGGATTGGAGGTGGTATCGAGAGGTAAAGCGGTAATTGAGCTTTGAAATACACGTTGGCTTGAGGTAAGTGTTTATCTAACCTTTACACGAATGATTAGGGATCCCCGAATTAATTGCTATGTGAAATTCCATGTGTGTGGCGTATAGGTGTGGTGACGAGTACCTATGCGACGCCAAATTATCTGTTTAGCTTGTTCCCTTCCCCGTTTCCTAAATATTAGTTTACTGTCTTAACTGCTACTTACTTATTGATGCTTCCATGTCTAATTGCTTCTTGTTAAATGTTGTTTTCTCGTTAAATATTGTTTTCTCTATTGTTCCCTTCGCGTTTAATACTCTAATTAGCGCCAATATCTTTAGAAAAACCTGGGAAGCTTCTTAGATGTTGTATTTCTCTCTCTGTTTTTCCTTTTATGTATTTTTAGAAAAGATTTTTCTCGAGATTTTTCATCTAATTAAGATTTGAGAAGATTGATCTGTTGCGTTTTTCTTTAAAGGGTGTGAATGAGAAATGGAAGAGGCACCTTTGGGATTGCACCTCTCCATCTCACCCTCAGAAATAACATTCATATGCCACAAAAGATGCACCATAAGCTTGCCAGTAGTGTATTACTCTACTAATCGAGCTCATTCAATCTTGGATAAATTAGGACTTTATTTGTTTGTAATGTAGGCTATGGGACGGGTAGGATACATTTAGATATAAGAGTGACTACACCCCCATAATCACTTTAATACATACATTTTAACTTTTACCCTATACTTATGTCAAACCAAAATTCCACCTTCACATCAATGTAAATTACCCCATTCTTCTTTAAGCACACTTACGTCAAGAGCCACCACTTATCAAAGAATTTTTTTTCACAACAATCTAACTTTATATTTTTTTTTTCAATTCAAGTGGCTCTTCCTTTTTTTTTAAAATAGTGCACCTTTCTCCTTATTCAATTAGTTCCACTCAAAAGCCAAACCAACCACCTCACACTTTAACTTTTACAAAGTTCATAACAATTCAAGTGCTCATGAGAGGTGAAAAGGTTCAAATAGATGGTTAATTCAAACAAATGGGTAAGACTTGTAATGTGGTTGCCAAAGAAAAAGGATTATAGGCTCAAAAAGGTTAACTACGATACATAACAATTAGGTGGGTAAAATATACATATCTGGCTCAACAAGAAATGTCTATATCACTTTCAAGACTGAACAAAGCTGCTATTTCGCTTTGCAAACACACAGGGCAAGTTCTAGGCATCAAATGCAATGCATAGAATATAACAAATCCTTACACACACATGGCACATAACTCACTCAGGATTGGATTCATAGACACTCTAGTCAAAGCAGTTAAGCAAAGTTAAGATAATACAATTTAAGGTACTTCTACAAGAGTCAAAAAATGAGCATAAGCGTCACAACCAAAGTACTCACTATTCTCAAGGCATAACCAAGTCAAGAGATATTGCTTCAATTCAAAGCACAACACAATGACTCCTATTCCTAAAAAAAACTAACTACACCCGGTTCAAATAAAATTCTTGAAAAAGAACCATGGCCTAAAGAAAACCAAGGGGGAGTTACTACACTACCTAAAATAAAACAAAAGATCTTTTTGGTATTTTCTTTAGACTTACTTCCCTCAAGAAAATTGTATAATAGATCCATCGTCGGGAAAAGTCCAATCTATTCTTTTTTTTTAAAAAAATTATTCAATTAAACTAACACAACTAAAATAGCATAGAAAGTTACTCAGACAATCTCCTCACCCCATACTTAAAATTGTGCATTGTCCCCAACGCACACCATAACTAATAAAAAGGTAAAAAAGACTCACTGGTAGGCCAAAGGCCGAAGCACTAACAGCTCATGAGGTACTCAGACTTCTCCCAAACTTGGTCCTCCCAATACCTTTGCTTTCCATACTCCTGAAAAATAAAAAGATTGACACTATAAAATAATACAATAAAAAAATAATAATAAAGCTGGGTTGCCTCCCAACAAGCGCTTGATTTAACGTCGCGGCACGACGTGAATCACTTTCCGCCTCTACTTTGAACTTATGAATCGGACCCCAAGTTTTGATTCTGCTCTATGATCATGCTCCTGGGGTGGTGGAACGAATCTGGCTGGCCCAATAAAATAATGTAGTATTCTGCACTTCTTGGCCTTTAGATGAGGTGTGTTATCCCGACTTTCTGGCAAGAAGAATTCCAGAATGTAACCACTTTGTTCCTCATTCCTTGACTCCTCAAATGGCTCAGACGACTCTATTTCCATATTATCATCTAAACAAAATATGGAAAAATGCTTGGAGTGAGGACCAATGCGCTCAACTACATGAACATTGGGACTGTCTGCATTCTCAACACTAATGACAATAGAGTCAACAAAATATGTATCCTCAATATCCTTGGTTGACTTTAGTATCTCTTCTACAATATCGACATCTCAAAATCTAGTGCGATTGATTGTTGGTGTTCTACTCTAGCTTCCTCCTCTAGCTCATCCTCGTATTTTTTTAAATCCTCCAGTAATATGGCAATTTCTACAGCCCTTTCTTGCTCAAATTGGCTACTATCCACAATGTCAACTTGTTGCGCTTTACCAGGTTCAATTAATTTATTCCCTTGAGCCTCCAAGTTGTGAATAGTTGCCCCTTGCCTTTGTACCCGNATATAAGCACAACCGTGAAAGTGACCATCTTGACCACCACACATATCACACATATTCCACACATAAGATTGAGTTGGTGCACAAAACTCGCTCTCGGGAATATTTTGATAATTTTGCCCTGAGTGGTTTTCTTCACAATATGCATAAGGAGGATTAAAAGTAGAATTACCAACATCTAAATTCTCATAATTCCACGATGCCATATTTCTCAAATATAAAAAAATAATAAAATAAAATAATAAAATAAAAGTTCAAACTTGAAACCTAGTGATATGTACACCTACAACTACATCGTTAGTCCCCCGGCAACGACGCCAAAATTTAATCACGCCCAACTATATCTTATAAAAAGGACAATGCGGTCGTTGCAAATATAATCCGGTTTACAAGTCCGGAGTCGAATCCCATAAAGAACTAAGGTTTAGCTACAACTATTCACCATCACTAAGAAACAAGCTTGAATAATTCCTAACTTATAGATATTTAGATTCTTGTATTTAACTAATTAACTAACAAATTAAACTATTAAATTAACAACTAAATATACTAAGGGTTAGAGACAAGATTAAGGAGATCTAGAGTTATGATTTCCCCAATTGTCGGAATCCTTCCCGCTATGTCTTCTATAATTTCGCCTAAGTATTCTCTACCAATCATAAGCACTCTTATTACCGTAAATATCTCCCAAGTAATTACGATAATTTACTAGACGCACTCTCCCGAGCTACGCTAGCTGGCTTTTAATACAGCTCACTTCAGATCGCACCCAAGGCTTCGTTATTCCTAATCCCGCCTTTAAACCCTCGGTTATTGATCTCTCATATACTCTGGGAGTGGTGTTGTTCAACAATTACCTAAATATGCACTCTCTCCCGAGTTATGCATACTAAATAGGCACGGCTAATTGAGAGCTCTTCAATCAACCAGGATATAAACGTAGTTGAATAAATAGAGAAAAGCTATGGCTCAATTATATAAAAAAATAACAAGAATTTATCCTACAAAAGGTTCTATCAAAACTCTAGATAACAAATTAGCTATTCATAATAGTATGTAAAACTACAATACTAAAAGTCATAACCAACAATGAAAAATAGGAAGAGGAAGGAAAAACTCGTAGAAGAATTCTCCGCCTTGCTCCCAATGTGTTCTTGCCTCCAAGGGTGTTGTCTAACCCTAAAGTAGTGTCTCTTTCCTCCTTAGGTCTAATTTTTGTCCAAAATATATCCCCTCCTTGTTTTTGGCTAGCCTCATACGTTTAATATAGGGTTTAGGGCTTAAAATCCCATGTTTTGCACTTTGGTCCCTTAAAATTTTGCTTCCTGCCGCGGTCCCACCGCTGTTACGCCGGGACCGCGGCCAAATAGGCCCTCTGAATCTTTGGTAATGTTCTGCCGCGGTGTTCTACCGCGGTCCTAACATAAGCTCGGTTTTTCACCCTGTTTCGTTTGGAATTTGGAAAAATTTAAAACATAAACGTTGTAGCCCTTTGAGTTAGCTTTCCAACAATATATTGCGTATCCCAAATGGAGTTCTGAGAAAAAAGTTATATCTATTTGACTAGACAGTGTGCAATATGTCTCCTCGAGTCTTCGTTCGTACTTAATTAACAAATTTGACCCCTGAACCTAATACCGGCTTAATTCCTTGAGCTTTTACTCAGACTTCAAAGCTCCAAATCACTTGAATTCATTCCATAACATCTTTATAGCTCGAAATTACTCCTACAAGGCATAAACACACACTGTTAGTGCAAAACACTAGCGATTAAAGCGCAAACTCAACTAAAGTGCAGTAAATTAGAGTGTAATAATCGACTAAAATATATAATTATAGCCTATCATCACTATCGTATTAAGTCACTCAACAATTCTATGATTCTGTTGAGAATTTTTTTGACAGTTTGTTAATGGAGGTTCTGTTGAGTTTTTTTTTAAAGATGAAATAGTCTTAAAATGAGAGTGAATGGGAAATGAAATTTGGATTTGGATTTGGTCAAATGATCGATCGATTGATTAATTTTTTGGACCAAATTTATTTGTTAATACTGAATATTAACGTGATATAATCCGTGTTTGTAACGGATGTTTTCCAATCCGTGTATTGTGTTGCACCAACAAGCAACAAGTTGCCTAGTGCACCTCCCACCAAGGCCAAGTGCTCCTCCCACCAAGAAAGTGTTCATTCTACCGTGTAAGTGCTTCCTCCATGATAGCCTACTGCTTGTTCCACTATGGAAGGGGCGAATTTCTCTCAAATGACTGCTATAAATAGAGCAGAAATTGGAGAGAAAGAAGATACACTGGAAAAAAACACTCGATATACACTCTGTATAAACTTGATATACACTCGGTATACAGATATACACTCTGTATACACTCAGTATACACTGGAAAAACGAATTGCAATCTGATATCCTCTTCAGTAAGAATTCAACATCGGCTATACATTGCATTCCTTCCTCTCAGAATTTCCATTCGACTTCTGAGTTGTCCTCATTTATTCTGCATTGTTTTTAACTACAAACAAAGCATCTGTAAGTGTGATTTGCTGCCGAACTTTGTGTTCGCTGAAATACTGGGGTTTGAAGTACCGCTACACCAGTGTGTAATTCGTTCTATCTTGAGAGGAAATAATCCATAACCTTGGGTACTAGGAGGAGATTAAATTCCTTAAGGAAACACTGTGAATTCAGTGGGCTCGAATTAATTATTGCTTTATTTATATTTACTTTTTATACGCTAACGTTTTTATTTTCCAGAATTATTATTTACAAATATAGGATAATAAACCACGGGAACCAACAAGCTTAAGGAATTTAATAATTTTTATTTCTGTATTTGTGTTATTCTTATTATTCTGGAAACTAAAACCTTTGTGGTTTTGTGTACTCCCGTTTTGGAGAGTAAAGCCTTCGTGGCATTTTATTGGAGATTAAAATCTACGTGATTTTTTAACTCCAGTTTTAAACGTTTGTTTGTGTCATTTTTTCCAGAAAAATGGCTAATGAAACCGGAAACCAAGTTGTTCCGATGGTGACTGTCAACGCATCGGCAAGCCATGTTCCGACGATGACTGTCAACGCATCGACAAGCCGAACACCGACGTTGGCACCGACAGAAAAACCAGGAAAATTTTTCGGGATTGATTTCAAGCGCTGGCAGCAGAAGATGTTCTTCTACTTGACTACGTTATGTCTACAGAAGTTCATCAGGGAAGATGTTCCTAATGTGCCCAATAAAACTCCAGAGGATGAAAGCTTTCTCGTGATTGAGGCATGGAAGCATTCTGACTTTCTGTGCAAGAATTATATTCTTAGCGGACTGGATGATAATCTGTATAATGTATACAGTGGCGTGGAGACGTCAAAAGAATTATGGAATGTGCTTGAAAAGAAGTACAAAACTGAAGATGCCGGGATGAAGAAATTCGTCGCCGCAAAATTTTTGGACTACAAAATGGTAGATAGCAAGTCTGTTATTACCCAAGTCCAGGAATTGCAAGTGATTTTTCATGATCTACTTGCTGAAGGTATGTTCCAAATAAATACTGATGTTGAAAGTAAATTTTTTTAGTAATTTTACTAACAGAATTTTCATTGAAGGTCTTGGCATCAATGAAGCATTCCAAGTAGCAGCAATAATTGAGAAGTTGCCTCAATTGTGGAAGGACTTCAAAAATTATTT
>MU778545.1:0-41083 GCA_026770625.1 Nicotiana glauca
GGGGCTGCAATAGAAGAGAACCCCTCTACGAACCGACGGTAGTAACCTGCTAATCCCAAGAAACTCTGAATCTCGGTCACTAAAGTTGGTCGAGGCCAATTTTTGACTGCCTCAATCTTCTTTGGGTCCACCTGAATACCCTCTAAGGATACAATATGACCCAGGAATGTAACCGAACTCAACCAGAACTCGCATTTTGAAAACTTGGCATATAGCTGATTATCCTTCAGAGTCTGAAGAACCACTCTGAGGTGCTGCTCGTGCTCTTCCTGGCTGCGGGAGTACACCAGGATATCGTCTATAAAGACTATCATGAACAAGTCTAGATAAGGCCTGAACACTCGGTTCCTCAACACCATAAATGCTATTGGGGCATTGGTCAACCCAAAAGACATGACTAAGAACTCGTAGTGCCCATACCGAGTGTGAAATGCTGTCTTAGGGATATCAGACGCCTTAATCTTCAGCTGATGGTAGCTAGACCTCAAGTCTATTTTTGAGAACACCCTTGCTCCCTGGAGCTGGTCGAACAAATCATCAATCCTCGGTAGTGGATACTTATTCTTGATCGTCACTTTGTTTAATTGCCGGTAATCAATACACATCCGAATTGAACCATCCTTCTTCTTCACAAATAATACCGGCGCACCCCAAAGAGAAACACTAGGCCTGATAAAGCCCTTCTCTAGCAAGTCTTGCAATTGATCTTTTAACTCCTTTAACTCTGGCGGGGCAATGCGATACGGCGGAATAGAAATAGGCTGAGTGCCCGGAGCCAGATTAATACAGAAGTCAATATCCCTGTCGGGTGGCATACCCGGCAGGTCGGAAGGGAAAACCTTGAGAAACTCCTTTACAATAGGAATAGAGTCAATAGAAGGAACCTCTGCGCTAGACTCGCGAACATATGCCAAATAAGCTAAACACCCCTTCTCGACCTTGTGTCGAGCCTTCACGTATGATATAAATTGCGGGTGGCATAACCTAGGGTCCCTTTCCACTCTAGTCGGGGTAATTTTGGCAAAGCCAAGGTCACGGTCTTGGCATGACAATCTAGGATATCGTAATACGGGGACAACCAATCCACCCCCAATATAACATCTAAGTCCACCATATCTAACAATAATAAATCAACACGGGTCTCAAGACCCTCAAACACAACCACAAACGAACGATGCACTCGGTCGACTACAATGGAGTCACCTACTGGCGTAGATACATAGACAGGGATGTCCAAGGCATAACTAGACACGGCCAGACATGGTGCAAAGTAGGAAGACGCATATGAATATGTATACCCAGGGTCAAATAGTACTGAAGCATCTCTATCGCAAACCAGAATGGTACCTATAATCACAACATCTGACGCCTCTGCCTCTGGCCTGGCTGGCAAAGCATAAAATCGGGGATTAGCACCACCTCCCTGAACTATGTCTCTGGGAAGGTCATCCACCGGCTGACCTCTACCCCTGGCGGGACGGCCTCTACCTCTACGGTCTCGACCTCCACCTCTATGATCCCTACCCCTGCCCCTGGCTGGCTGGGCAGGCTGTGGGTCAGCTGGTGCCTGAATCATGGGGCGAGGAACCTGCTGCTGTGTCTGTGCACCCCTAAATCTCGATCAATATCTCTTAATATGACTGAGATTTCCACGCTCATAACACCCTTCGGAACGACGAGACTGGCCTTGTCGGCCCGAATGACCTCCACGAACACTCTGAAGAGGTTGTGCCGCTGATGGGCTGCTGATCTAAATACTGCTCACGGAAGCCACGATCACCTAAACCACCCTGTGAAGCCTGGAGGGACTGAAAAGGCCTGGAAGACTGGCCCCTATCATAAGAATCCCTGCCTCCAGATGAGGCACCACTGAATTTGCGAGAATGACGGGGCCTCTTGTCCGACGCATGACCACCTCCCCGAGTAAGGTCCATCTCAACTCTGCGGGCCGCGTTAGCCGCCTCCTGAAAGGATATGTCACTACCAACTCCCATAGCCATCTTAAGTCGCTGAATCAATCCATCAATGAACCTCCGGACCCTCTCCCGTTCTTAAGGGAGTATCACAGCTGCATGACGAGCCAAATCCACAAACCTAGTCTCGTACTAAGTAACGGTCATGGAGCCCTGCTGGAGGCGATCAAACTACCTCCGAAGTGCCTGCCGCTGAGTGACGGGGAGAAACTTCTCCAAGAATAATTCTGCAAACTGATCCCAAGTTAAAGCTGGGGACCCTGCTAGTCTAGATAAGAAGAAATCTCTCCACCAAGTCTTGGCGGATCCTGCAAGCCTGAAAGTGCAAAACTCAACCCTGTTGGTCTCCACTATCTCCATAGTCCTGAGAATCTCATGGCAACTGAATAGAATGTCCTGGGGATCCTCCGATGAAGCACCGCTGAAGGTGGTGGTAAAATGGTTGGAGAACCGATCCAGTCTCTACAAAGCATCAGACGACGTGGCCGCTCCATCTCCGGCCTGAGCTGTAGTGCCTGTCTAAGCTGCCACTACGGGCTGAACCACTGTGGCCTGAGCCTGGGGAGCTACTGGCTCCGGAGTACGCGTAACAGGAGTCTGAACCCCTCCTCCAGCCTGAGAAGTGGTTGGTGCAACTAGCAGTAACCCTGCTCTGGAGACACTATCCATAAAGCCTGCTATCCAGACCAGAGCATCCTGAAGATCTGGGGTGAACATAACCCCTCTTGGGACCTGAGCTGGGCCTGCCGGAGCTGCTGGGACTGGAACCTCCTCGCCATTTTCAACATGAGGCTCCACCTCTGGAACTGCTGCCTGGGGTTGAGCTCTGCCCCTACCATGGCCTCCGGCACGACCTCGGCCTCTGCCCCTCGCGGGAGCTACCTGAGGCTCGGACTGCTGATCAGCGGATGAGGAAGCACGTGTTCTTGCCATTTGCGAAAGAACAGAGTAGAAATTCAATCAGCATTTTAGGAACCAAATAGCACGACAAGAAAGAACAAATGAGAGATTTTTCCTAACTCAATAGACTCTGAGGAACAAGTACAGACATCTCCGTACCTACCCCTCAGACTATACTAAGTTTGTTCGTGAGTTGTGAGACCTATGTAACCTAGTGCTCTGATACCAACTTGTCACGACCCGGATTTCCCACCATCGGATCGTGATGGCGCCTACTCGTGGTAGCTAGGCAAGCCAATTTACTCACCGTTTCCATAAACGAACCATCATGTTGTCAATTTAATAGCATGGAATAATAATTACAATAGTTGCGGAAGTCTAATTTTATAAGTCTGAAATAAATATGAACTGCTCAAAAATATCCTCTACCCAAGATTTGGTGTCACAAGCTCACGAACTACTAAGAATAAACTACATATAATGGTCTGAAAGAAATATAACAACCGTCTGTCTCGAAACAATGAGACTACAGTATAAATGAAGAGCATAAGAAAAGACGCCGGGCCTGCGGACGCCTGCAAGCTACCTCAGTCTCTTAGTAATGAAAATCCTGCTATCGAACCACTGCTGCTACTGCTCAAAACCTGGACCTGTGCAAAAACGCAAAGAAGTGTAGTATTAGCACAACCGACCCCATGTGCTGGTAAGTGCCTAGCCTAACCCCGGCGAAGTAGTGACGAGGCTAGACTGGACACCACATAAACCTGTGCAGTTATAAAATATACAGCGAAATATCGAATACCAAGAAAATCAACATCAAGGGAGGGGGAACATGCTGCGGGGAAAATACAAATAAACATTTAATCCAGAGTAACTACCAAAACAACTTAACTCCACAGTGAAACAAGAGTAAATATTCAAACATAACCACAATTGTCAACAACCGTTGTGGCGTGCAACCCATTCCATAATTTACCATCGTTGCAGCGTACAACCCGATCCACAATTACCATCGTTGCGGCATGCAACCCGATCCACAATTACCAACGTTGAGGCATGCAACCCGATCCACAATTACCATCATTGCGGCGTGCAACCCGATCCATAATTATCATCGTTGCGGCATGCAACCCGACCCATAATTACCATTTATCATCGTTTAACCAGTCTAAATCCACAAGAAATAGTCAAAAACAAGGGATACACAGCAGACAATTACGTAGCAAACATCCTGACAAGGGAGTATAATTAGCAGCTCAATCATCCCGGTAAGGGAGCACAATTATTAGTTCAATCATCCCGGCAAGGGAGCACAATTAACAGTGTATAGACATTCTCCAATAACATGGATTTCATATCATAAGGACTCATGGTCATGCTAGACACCAATGTATAGATATTCGTCACCATGCCTATATATCGTACTCGATCACCTAGCAATTAGCAACAAGACTCAACTCCTATTCCCTCAAGCTAGGGTTAGACCAAACACTTACCTCGAAGGTTTACGGTCAACTCAGTCCTCAAGCAATGCCTTTCCTTTTGAATTTCGCTCCAATTCAATCGTATTTATAAACAATGTATTTAATATCATCAATTCTACTCAACAAACCAGCCCAATTGCCTAATTAAAGTCCTTTTAATATTATATCCAAAAATTGTAAAACCGACCCCGGGCCCGCTCGGTCAAAACCCGAGGTTCGAGCCAAAATAAATTCACCCATACCCCCACGAGTGCAAACATATAATTTATTTTAAGATTTGACCCCAAATTTGGGTTGAATTACCCAAAATTCTCAAAAATCTTACTTTGCTCAAAACCCATGATTTCTACCTTGATTTCATGATTTAGGCTTAGAAACTAGTTAATTAATGAAAGAAAAGTGAAGGAAATAAGCGGGAAATTACTTACTCAAAGGGTCTTGAAGCTTGGGGGCGTTAATGGCTTCCTAGGGCTTGGGAGAGAAGAGGGTTCGTGATAAAAGAGTGAAAAATCCGGAGCTACTGATTCTGTCCCGTTTTTAAAAATTTAACTGGGTAAAATTGCCCTATGCGATCGCGGAGAAGGCATTGCGATCGCATAGGGTAATGGGGAGTAAGAAATGCAATCGCATAACGACAAATGCGAACGCATAGAAGAAAAATGTGAGTGGGGCCAGGTTGAACAATGCGATCGCAGTAAAGAGGAGTGCGATCGCGTAGGAGAGAAACGACAAGCTATGAGATCGCAGGGAGTCTAATGCGATTGCATAGAAGGATTTGGGGACCTCTCGACTTTGCTCTATGCGATCGCAGCTATACCTATGCGATCGCATAGAAGGAAATCACTGTGCACCTGTTGCAGATTTTCTGCAGCTTTTCCAAGTGTAAAACATCCCGTTACCTATCCGAAACTCACCCGAGCCCTCGGGGCTCCAAACCAAAAATGTACACTGACTCAAAAATATAATACGAACTTGCTCGAGCGATCAAATTGCTAAAATGACATCAAATTCCACGAATTAAACCCCAAGATCATCACTTTTCATTTCAAAGTTCATAAACCTTAACTTTAGCTTTTTAGGTCCGAAACACATCGAACGACGTTCGTTTTCAACCAAACTTTACAGCAAGCATTTAAACAATATATAAGACTTGTACCGGGCGTCGGAACCAAAATACGAGCCCGATACCATAGTCTTTTAATCAATTTTCATTATCATTTTCCTTAGTAATTTCAAAAAACTAATTTAACAGAAAAATTATTTTACTCAGGTTCTAGATCTCGGATTTTGACTCCGGGCACATGCCCGAGTCCCATATTTTTCTACGGACCTTTCGGGACAATCCAATCTCGGGTCCGAGTCCGTTTACCAAAAATGTTGACCAAAGTCAACTATGATCATATTAATATCAAAATGCTTCAAATTTTTCACAGAATTCACATATTCCAACACAGAAATTTTCCGGCTACGTGCCTGGACTGCTCACGCAAATCAAGGCAATAGAAAATGAGGTTTTTAAGGCCTCAAAAGCACAGAACAGATGAGGAAAACAGGTGATGACCCTTTGGGTCGTCACAAATATGCTTTGGGAATTCATGTGAAATACAAGGGTTTTGTACGTATCAACTCAGGAACAGCGCAACAGATGAAGGGTAAGGGTGAATGAATCAAAAGAATTCCTATGATAGGATGGACAAAGCGTGGCAAACCATTAATGAGCAAGACTTTCCAAGAAAAAAAAATCAAAGTTAACATGGCAAAGATGGGGGCTGTAGACCTTAAGGACCGGACCATGGGTTAATACAAGAAGGAATAACATACATCTTTGAGTGGGGAGGCACCGATTCATGCAATGCAGCAAATGGAGGATGTTGGGCAACTTTCAAAGTTCAAGGCCACAAACCAACCACCACATTTTAAACTGACAAAATTTTCTTTGATTGAAACAGGGGCAGAAAATTTTCTTTGTTTGTTTATTTTTGCAGTCAGGAGCCCACCTGGAGAACAAGGGAATACTTTTCAAGTCCAGCAAGCAGAAGCCCACCTGGAGAAAAAGGGAATACTTTTCAAGCTTCAGCAGTCTGGCGCCCACCTGGAGAACAAGTGAAGTATCATTCAAATTTTAGCTTTCAATTTTTATATTTGATAACATGCTATACCCAGCCACCAAACTGGGGCAGAAAATTTTCTTTGTTTGTCTATTTTGTTGCAAAAAGGAGACCACCTGGAGAACAAGGGAATACTTTTCAAGCTTCAACAGTCAGGCGCCCACCTGGAGAACAAGGGAAGTATAATTAAAATTTTAGCTTTCAATTTTTATATTTGATAACATGCTGTACCCAGCCACCAAACTGGGGCAGAAAATTTTCTTTGTTTGTCTATTTTGTTGCAAGCAGGAGCCCACCTGGAGAACAAGGGAATAGTTTTCAAGCTTTAGCAGTCGAGCGCCTACCTGGAGAACAAGGGAAGTATAATTCAAATTTTAGCTTTCAATTTTTATATTTGATAACATGCTGTACCCAGCCACCAAACTGGGGCAGAAAATTTTCTTTGTTTGTCGGTTTTGTTGCAGTCAAGAGCCCTCCTGGAGAACAAGGGAATACTTTTCATGCATCCCAAGCAGGATCCCACCTAGAGAACAAGGGAATACCTTTTCAAGCATCACCGTCAGGAGCCCACCTGGAGAACAAGGGAATACTTTTCAAGCATCGCAAGCAGGAGCCCAACTGAAAATGGATACATATTTCAAGTTGTGGAAGTCGAACATCAACAAGAGGAATGGCAGAACATCATCAAGGCAACAACAATAATTTCATTGGAGGAACACAAGATACAAGTTCATGGCAACACAAGAGCAAGTTTGTAGACATAGATAGGATCTTTTGTAACTCGTAGATCATAGTTTAGGCAAGCTACTTTTGTTTTACCACGGTGTAATAAGGAGGTCAGCGAGCAGTATCAGCAGCAACAACAGTAAAATCACAGCTCCTAATAGTCCCAGCTACCAGACACTCCTGAACTACACTGACTTGATTCCTGTCTAGCTCGAGATATGTAGGCAGCCTCTGAAGCAGGATGCAGTCAACTCTTTCAAAAATGCTTCACACGGAATATTCGAATGGGCAAAAATCGCTCGTACTTGCTCACTTATCTTTGCCCGAAAACTTTTCATGTTTCCGAGCAAAGAGGGGCAGCTGTGAGCACGTGATTTTTGCCCTATATATGAATTATTCCCAAATAATTCAAACAAAATGATTTGTTCTTTATTTTTACAATTTTTGTGTCATTCTCTGATAATTCTTTGCATTTCAATTCATATGAAAATACAAAAATACATTTGGCATTTGCATTTAGGATTTAACTTCATATTTTCAGGATTAATTAGTTTTCGAACAAAAAAAAAATAACAAAATAGTCTATTCTTGCATTTTTGATGGTTAATTGTTGAATTTGTCACAAAATGGATTTTTAAAATTTTAGGAATTAATTAGTTTTATTTTTGAAATAAATTAGGTCTCTATTTTAAATGTTGCATTATTATAAAATCAGAAAAAATACAAATACAAGATAAATTGAAAAATAAATAAAAGAAATACAAAAAGAGAAAAGAAAACAATTTAAAAAAAATGTGTGTTCTCTATTAGAGACCCCATCTGGGCCATTTTTGTTCAACCCAGTACCCAGCCCACTTAAATGCCCCACGCCCCAGCCATAATATTCAGCCCAGTCTAGCCCCAAGCCCAAATTAACTCCGAATACGGTCCAGCCTCGTTGATTCAAAACGACGTCGTTCGGTTGAGTTTTGATCTCAACCGTCGATGTTCATCAATCGAACGATCGAGAAGGCCCTCCCTCATAATATATATATATGTCCGAACGATCCCTTACCCCCCCCCCCCCCCNGCTATCCTCCGCCTACCGGAAATAGCCTCACGGCGGTTCCGGTCGGCCAAACGACTCCATTTTCACGCCACGAACTCCCCTCAACTTCCTCTTTGCAACCATCACCATGGCTTACCTCGAAACCTAGCCATGTTTTTCAAATCTTCAATCGAAGAATGGCCGGAAACCTCAAATCTCTGATGACCTCCAAAAATACATCACAGAACCACCTCAACTTCCTCTTCCTGAATATCCAAACCCCTTCATACGAATCACACCATAGATCTTCGAATATCGATTTGAAACCAAGAACCCTAGCGCCGCCACAAGATTCCCTGGTGGCGGCGCCACCTCCAGCTGGTCCCAAATTAATACCATACAATCTCCCCGACCTCCTTTACCTGAATCCCAACCCAAAACCCTTCAAATCCGCCTTCAAATCTTCATGTCTCTGATCTAGGTTTTCAACTACATTTGTTCTCATGTGGTTCCAGATAATGTTACGTGTTTGTTTTGTAAAAAATGAACACATAATATTATCTAGAAGCTGTATCGGAAGTCAATCGAGTTGATATCAAATCCGAGTTCAAAGGTCTGGGTTCGAGGTCAAATTGGTAAGTTTTTCATGCTCTGTCCATCTCCTTATTCTGTGTCTTGCATTATGTTAAGCTAGGATCTCGAATTAACTCCGAAATTATTTTCTCAAAGTTTGATCTGTGTTCATTTAGGGCTATTTGGGCCAATATAGATTTTAGGTTTTAATTTACTGCCTGTTCAGTCGTTTAGTCGTATTAGTGTAGTTTAATATAGTGATTAGTATTTCTGCCTCTGCTTAGTGTAGTTGACAGCCGTTTATTGATTTGAGAATCCAATAGTTTGATTATTAGCCTATTTTCTTTTGATCCGATTTTAGTCAATCTTGTGTGAATTGTTTGTTTTGGTTTAATATGTTTTAGTACTTCTTTTGTTATTGTTGATGGGTTGTAATCAATTTATCTTGGTTCAGTTAGGTTAATCAATGGTTGTTGTTAATAATATCTTAGTGTAATGCTCGGTTCAATTAGTTGTTTATTAGATAAATTTGGCTATAGTTGATAGATTCAATTAGGGTAAAAAGATGACTGAATTCATTAGGACTAGGATGGTAATTTCAGGGGTTCACGGGTATTTTAGGCTTTAATAATAGGATGGAATGTTGTAGATTAGAATAGAAAACCTTAGAATCTGCTAGAATAGGGCTCAAGTTAAATTTTAGAAAACTTAAGATAGTATCTTGGGTAACAAGTTAGAAAATAAGGGACTAATTTGAAAATAAATAAGGGACTGCATTGTAAATAGAGGATTTCAGGGCTGCCCTCCCTTATCCCTATAAAATGGCATGTGCATTGCCTTGAATCACAAGTTTGGCACCCCAAAATTCTCCCCAAAAACATCTGCCAAGTTTCAGATCTAAAATTAAAATTTCAGATCCCAATTTCCTCTTCTAAATCTAAATTCATTCCAAAAAAAATCCAAAAACATTAGAAAATCAATAGAAAAGCCAAAAATATACAGTTTTCATTGAAAGTTTCAGCTTAATCTTAGCTTTTAGAGTTTTGATTTTGCTGTTTGAAGATCAACGATCATTTAGAACAAATTTGAGTAGTTTCAGGGGTTCAATTACCCTATTTGGCTAGTTTTACCGTGCTTTTGATTGCTGAAGTATCCAGGATCATTTTTGAGATCATCTCTCATATTTTTGGGTTTAATTAAGTTGGTGTTTGGTTGAGATTTAATCTTTTTGAGTTTTAGAAGTTTTAAAGTTCAATTTCGGATCTATTTGGGTGCATTCAAGTAGTTTATGGTTGAATCTTAGTTCTGACTGTTTTTTTATCAAATCCTCCTGGATTGTTGAATTGGTTTTGGGCTGTATTGATCTCTGTTGCTCGTTGTTGCTGACCTCTCCTCGTTCTTTTGTGATTCAGGTACACACTTTAAGGCTTTCAAGTTTATAGAAACGAAGTAAAGAATTGTGTGAAGCTGATCTCTAAATTTCTTTGTTTTACGTTGAATTTCATATGCAAATAATTCGTTTATTAGATGTTTCACAATTTTTGTATATTGGATTGATTCTGTATGTATAACTGGACTGGCTGAACTGGATTGTGTAAACTAATAGCCTATTAGTTTCTAGCTTTGATTTGGCATAGTAGTGTTCATGTATTTTAGTATTGTGATGTCCTAAACTCTAGGAATTAGAAATATTTTATGTACTGTCATGTTGAATTCAATTTATGACAATTCCAGGTCTGTAGTTAATAATAATAAATCACTGGAATTAAACATTAAATATCAGTTCTGGACTAAGTTGAATTGATTAATGATTTGATATTTAAACGGATAAGTTTGGACGTAAAAATTTGCTCACGATAGAGTTTGCATAATCATGTGCTTCGTTTGTTAGGAGAATGCATAGTTGTACCTTTTCATTTTGATTCTTAATTGAAACAAAACTAGATTTAAGGCTACGAATGCCATTAACTGCTACTGTTAATTCCATTAGAATATGATAAGAAACATAAGGAAAAGTGATAATTTAGTATTGGGTTTAAGTAGGATAGTCATAGGCCTAGAGACTTCTGAAATAACAAAGCTAGGCTATTTCCTAAATAATTGGTTATCCTGTTAAGCTCTGGGCCAAAATTGAGGCCCAAAAGTATTGCTGAAGCTTGGAGTGAGAATCAAGTACAGTAATACTTAATATTAAATAATTAGGAATATGGAAAATTAATTCATAAATATAAAATTGAGTTTTGAATTAGGTAGAGAGTTCAAGCTAAAAGGGTTTTCTCTTTTGTTTGAATTCGGACTTGAATTTGAGACCCGAATTTATATTCATGGATTAATTGATCCTTGGAGACAAATTTAAATTGAAAAATCGTAGTTTTCTATAGGATGTCCTTTAAATAATAAAATGAGACGAGCCTCGCCGAATAAAAAAAATAAATTGCGGGGCCCTCAATAATTTGTTGATTAAAAATATTTTAGACTTCGAGGCATGCCATTTAGCGAATTTCCATGGCCCTCGCAAAGTTCACAACGCGTAGTTGCTTTAGGCGCGTGTTAAAATAAAATTATATTCTTGAATTCGGGTGCACATTTATGTGACCCAAATCCAAATCTCAACGGAGTCGAAATGTGTTAACAACCACGGGTGCACTGGTGCGACGTGGTTTCGAGACGCATTTTCATGACGTTGCAATTCTTATTAAAATAAAAATAAAATCAGGTTACGAATAAAAAACACATAAGCTAGAACATATTTTGAAATCAGATAAAATCAAATACAATAGTTGAGCGACCGTGCTAGAACCACGGAACTCGGGAATGCCTAACCCCTTCTCCCGGTTTAACAGAATTCCTTACTCAGGTTTTTGGTTCACGACTATTAAACAGAGTCAAACCCATTCCTCGATTCGGGATTCAAACCGGTGACTTGGGACACCATAAATCTCCCAAGTGGCGACTCTGAATCTTAAATAAAACGAATCCTTTTTCGATTGCCCTTTAATTGAAAAAACTCATTCTTTATTATATCTCTTCCCCGGGGGTGTAGTAAAGCATCGAAAAAAGGAGGTGTGACAGTATTGTTACCCATATAACACAAATCGGGCTAAACCTTACCTTACTAATCTTAATGAGCTAATTGCCGCTTGTTGATACCCAATTTTTTCTGATATATTTTAAATATGCATAAATACCTTCAAAATAGCATATATATGAATATATAAGCATGCACAAGGCTTTTATTATTTTTCCATAATTTTAAGGCTGTAAATTGATTTATTTTATCCCCTTTTATTCATAAAATCCATAATAATTATTTCCAAAATTATTGATATGATAATTAATTTATTTAATTTATATATTTATGACAAAATATGGCTAACATAATTTTATTTCATTTTTAAAATTACTTTTGGATTTTTTAAGATAAATTACATATAATTGCATTGTTATCCCATTTTAAGATATAATTATCTTTTATATGTGTAAAATTGGTTCCTATATTTTTAAAGTGTTAATTATGTATTTTAAATCATTTTGGAAACTTAAATTATTTTCCAAAACTTACTTATTATTTGTTAAAATTAAAATATGGTAAAACTGGCTATTTAAATAATAGCCAAATTTGGTTTTCAATTGTAGCCAAAATTTGACCAATTCCTAGCTCAATTTTCCGATTAAATAACCCGAACCAGGCCCAATTACCCCTAACCGACCCAAGCTATCTTAAATCCTAGTCGTTGATCCTTAGATCAACGGCCCTCGTTCCTCCTTTTCTTTTTAATTCTAACTGAGACCCTAACCCTAATCATGTCTCTAATTCCACCGCTTGCAAAATCTTTCATCTCCTCTCTTCTCTCTCAACCTAATCCTAGACTCTGTCCAACGCCTCCTTATCCGGTCATCTCCGGTGACCTTCTCTCAACCCCAAGCCTCCAATGGGTCTCTCGTCGCCTTGCTCATCATCTCTAAGAACTTCAAGTTTCCTGGGCCATGTCGATTTGGACCTAGGGTTTCTGTTTTTGTTGTTTGAGGCATCTCTGGTGTGATTTTGGGCAAAATCACACCATATGTGTTACGATTTGTGAAGTTTGAACAGGTTCTTTCGTTTCTATTTAGGTTTCTTTTGAAACCCTAAATCTCGTTTGAATCTCTTAGATCTGTGTTATTTTTAATCCTTAAAGCATGTTTCCTTCTATTATTTGCTTATTCTCGAGCTTCTTTTGAAATATCCTAAATTTTTAAACATTTTACTACCCTTAAAAATTAGGGTTTCTCGAAATTTCTCCTATACTTGTTTTAATCGATTTTTCTTTATAATTAAACCTCGGTCCTTGCTTGTTTTGACTAATCCTATGTTCCTACTACTTTTTTTAACTCGACTCTGTTAAAATCCCTAATTTCTAAGATTTTCTTTACTTTGGTTCTGTTTGTTAGCCTGTTTACTCGACTCTTGATAATCTTCCGTGGTTACCATGCTTTGAATGTATTTTAACGGAATCTTTAGCTACTTATGTCACTTCTGTATGACTGTGCTCATTCTGTTGGTTCCTCTCTTGCTTCTCTCTATCAATATGGCTAATTTTGTCGTTTCTATTTTGTCACGACCCGGATTTCCCCACCATCGGGAGTCGTGATGGCGCCTACTAACGTAGCTAGGCCAGCCAATCAGTAAACATTCTCTAATAATTTCTCAATAATATAAACATACGAAAGCAATTAAATAAAAACGGAAGACTTTAAGCTTATAAAACTAAAATCAAAATGCGGAAGTTTAAGACGAATCTCTACCCAAAATCTGGTGTCACTAGCTCACGGCTACTATAGAGTACTAAAAACAAGTACGAAATGATATTACATACTGTTTGTCTCGAAACAAAGAAAACAAACTAAACATAGAAGGGACTTCGGCCTGCGAATGTCAGCTAGTCTACCTCGTAAGTCCCTGTACTGAAGACAGCTCCCGGAGAATCCAACTACTGCTGTCCAAAAGCTGCTCCTGGATCTGTGCAAAAAGATGCACAGAGTGTAGCATCAGCACAACCGACCCCATGTGCTGGTAAGTGCCTGGCCTAACCCAGGTGAAGTAGTGACGAGGCTAGACAGGACTACCAAATCAACCTGAACAGTTATATATATATATATTATATATATGTGCAATAAAAGGAAAGGATACCAAAACTAAAAAATTAAAAGGGAGGGGAAAAATGCTATGGGGGAGCACAATCCGGATATAAAAGTCAACTTAAATAAGAAATAGGGCACAACAATAATTTAACAGAGACAAGAAATCCAACAGTTGCACGGCATCAACCTTCTTGCTTTTACTCTCATACTCACCCAAGGCAATCAAACAAAATGCACGGCATCACCCTTCATGCTTTCCTCACATAACTCTCATTTCATGGCACAGAATGATCCTTCGTGCATAATATAATCAATAATGTCACGGAATGTCCCTTCATCCATAATATAATTAATAATGGCACGAAATGACCCTTCGTCCAAATATAATCAACAAAGGCACGGAATGACCCTTCGTGAAAATGTAATAAAAAATGGCATGGAATGACCGTTCGTGCATTATCGCTCTTCCTCAACCAAATAGCAATCACAATCAAACGGGCGAGGGGAATAGACAGTAATGAGAAATGTCCCAGCTAGGGAAAAATACAATTAAACAACTAAGTCCCGGCAAGGGAGCAATGACAATAACTTCGACATCCCGACAAGGGAGATAATCAATATATTCAAGTCATCCCGGCAAGGGATTTAATCATATTTCTTACCAATTCTTTCATTTCTTACTCAATAGTGTTTTATCGATCGAGCCAACGCTCCAAAGAATTCACAAATTCACAATTTATCCTCAACTCTTCACATTATGTAGAATTCATTAATTAGCTTGGAAGAGTCCCAAATATATCAAGAACAACCAATAACAAAGCCCCATGGTCATGCTAAACACCGGTGTATAGATACTCGTCACCATACCTATACACCGTACTCGATCATTTAGCAAATAGCAATCAATAATACTCTAATCCTATTCCCTCAAGCCAAAGTTAGATCAAACACTTACCTCGAATGCTCCAAACTCAACTCAATCCTCTAGAATAGATTTACCCCTCGAATCCACCACCAAACCGCTCGAATCTAGTCACAAATTACTTGAATGTATCAGCAAATGCTAATTGGATCAACTTGAATGCATGAAAATGAATTTCCCAAGGTTTTACTCAAAAATTCCAAAAATGCCCCCGGGCCCACGTGGTTAAAACCCGAGGTTCGAACCAAAACCCGGTTACCCATTTCCCCACGAGTTCATATCTATGATTTATTTTGAAATCGGACCTCAAATTGAGGTCCAAATCCTCAATTTTTAGAAAACCTAGGTTCTACCCAAAATCCCCATTTTTTTTTTAAATCCACTATGCAAAGCCTAGGGCTAGTTTTTATTTATATATAAATAAGAAAAATATAAAGTGTTCTGATGTTCTATGAAATGTACTGAGTAAACTTTGTAAATTACATCTGTCTTATTACCAAAATTGAGTATAATACTCAAATTTGATATCACAAATGTACTACTAAAAATTGTATAAACACTAGCCCATATAAAATAGGATGCCTGTATCTCATAATAAGCCCAATCTATGTATGTGAATTTGAATTTCGCTTCTGCTGGCCCAAGAGAAGCCCAAATCAGCTCTATATGTGAATTGCATAGATAGCCACAATTCGTACAAATAAATCCCAGGTCCTCAAATTGCAAATGTAGCCCATTTGATTGTATATTTGCCACTGTACACATGTAACATTGTCTTGACATATTTATTGCTGTCAATACATTCCATATATCCGTTTGAGTACTCATGTACCTATCATAGGTGTTAACATCTTCCCAGCTATCTTCTTTAGAGCTCTGCCATCGCTTTCTTCTTCTGCTCCTTGCTTGGATCAACAAATTGTGACCAAATCTTCTCTGTTGTTCAATTAATTTCCTGTAATTACTGTCAGCTTCTATGTGTGATTGTTTTAATGCCTTTGTGCCTGAATATACCTCTTCTTTATCTTGAGTGCTGCATGTAGAATGAAGATGGAAATTGAAGATCCAATCTTTGTTTAAGCTACTAAAGATCAGTCGAATAGCCTGCCTTGTCTCATTTGAGTTGCATCTTGAGACTCCAGTCAAGATAACAACATTACTGTCCAGATTTCTTTGCAACGAACAGAGATTCCTGCTTTTAGTTATAGAACATTTTCACCCATGAAAACCTTGATTTTTAAGTGGAAAACATGTTAAATGATTTTAATGATTGAAAGAAACAAGTAAAATCGACTTACAACTGATTTGGAATGAAACTCGCTCTTGAAAAATCGCCCAAGGGTTTTATGTTTGGAAGGATGGTGAAAAATGACTTAAAATTCGACTAAGTATGGAATTGCAGAGCCTCTGATGTCGCAATTGCGAACCCCGACCAAATGTGGGAAATGCGAAGCTAGACTCGCATTTGCGAACCCTCACTAGGCTGCCAATTTTCGCATTTGCAAACCAAAAGGTCGCATTTGTGAAGGCTGAGGCTAAAGGCGGGCATCGCATTTGCGAAGGAAGCTGCTCAGGGGATATTTTGCATTTACGATAAAAAGCTCGCAATTGCGAGCTCGCATTTGCGAGTGCTGGCTTTGCGATTGCGAAGCCTGCAGAACTGAAGCACACCAGGTTTTTCAACTATGAGAAATGCAATCCGACACCTATCAAAAACTCATCTGAGCCCTCGGGGCTCCAAACCAAATATGCACACAACCTCAAAACCATCATACGGACTTACTCGTGCGATCAAATCTCCAAAATAACATCATTTACATAGAATCGAGCCTCAAAACACATGATTTTCATTTCAAACTTCTAAAACTTTCAAACTTGGAACTCATAGTCTGAAACACGTCAAACAACGTCCGATTTCGACCAAACTTCACAGAAAGCGCTTAAACAATATATAAGACTTGTTACGGGCGTCGGAACGAAAATATGAGCCCGATACCATAGTATTTTAATCAATTTTCATTTCCATTTTCCCTAATAATTTCAGAAAAACAATTTAATAAAAAAATTCTTTTACTCAGGTGCTAGGCCTCAGATTTCGACTCTGGGCACATGCTCGAGTCCCATATTTTTCTACGGACCCTCCGGGATCGTCAAATCACGGATCTGGGTCCGTTTACCAAAAATGTTGACCAAAGTCAACTTTAACCATATTAATATCAAAATTCTTTAATTTTTTACAGATTTCACATATATCAACATAAAGGCTTTCCTGCTGTGCGCCCGGACTACCCACGCAAATCGAGGAAACTAAAAGTAAGGTTTTCAAGGCCTCGGAAGTGCGGAAAAAGGGAGAAATACGGTGATGACCCTTTAAGTCGTCACATTCTCCACCTCTAAAATAACCATTCGTCCTTGAACGGACAAAAGAAAGAAGTACCTGAGTCAGAAAATAGATGCGGGTAACGGCTCCGCATATCAGACTCGGACTCCGAGGTCGATGCCTTATGAGGCTGACC
Organism: Nicotiana glauca; assembly: GCA_026770625.1. NCBI lineage: Eukaryota > Viridiplantae > Streptophyta > Magnoliopsida > Solanales > Solanaceae > Nicotiana > Nicotiana glauca. Next base: position 17,351 of record MU778545.1, read on the forward strand.
TCTCCACTGGACACGCACTGAATGAAGACTCTTCGACCTCAACTGTCGAACCTGCCGGTCTTGAAGAGCTACCGGCTCCTCCTCGTAGGACAGATCCTTGTCCAACTGGACAGTGCTGAAATCTATCACGTGGGCAGGATCGCCGTGATACCTCCGAAGCATAGACATATGAAACACTGGATGCACGGCTGACAAGCTAGGTGGCAAGGCAAGTCTGTAAGCCACCTCTCCCATACGATCCAGAATCTCAAATGGGCCAATGAACCTAGGGCTAAGCTTGCCCTTCTTCCCAAATCTCATCACGCCCTTCATAGGCGATACACGGAGCAATACTCGCTCACCAACCATGAAAGCTACATCTCAAACCTTGCTATACGCATAAATCTTTTGTTACGACTGAGCCGAACGAAGCCCATCCTGAATGATCTTGACCTTATCCAAGGCCTCCTGGACTAAATCTGTACCCAATAACTATGCCTCTCCCGGCACAAACCATCCGACGGGGACCGACATCGCCTACCATACAACGCCTCACAACGAGCCATTTGAATGCTGGGCTGGTAGCTATTGTTGTAGGTGAACTCCGCTAAATGCAAAAAATAGTCCCAAGAGCCTCCAAAATCAATGACACAGGCTTGGAGCATATCCTCCAATATCTGAACAGTCCTCTCGGATTGACCGTCCGTCTGAGGATGGAATGCTGTGCTCAACTGAACCTGGGTGCCTAACTCCTGCTGAATTGCTCTCCAAAAGTGCAAGGTAAACTGCGTACCCCGGTCCGAAATGATAGATGCCGGCACCCCATGAAGGCAAACAACCTCCCGGATGTAGATCTTAGCTAATGTTTCCGATGAATAGGTGGTGGCAACAGGAATGAAATGCGCTGACTTAGTCAGTCTATCAGCAATGACCCAAATAGCATCAAACTTCTTCCGAGTCACCGGAAGCCCAGTAACGAAGTCCATGGTAATCCTCTCCCACTTCAACTCGGGAAGCTCAAACCTCTGAAATAAACCACCAGGCCTTTGATGCTCATACTTGACCTACTGACAATTCAAACACCGAGGCACATATGAAACAATGTCTTTCTTCATCCTACGCCACCAATAATGCTGCCGCAAGTCCTGATATATCTTAACAGTGCCCGAGTGAATAGAATATCGCGAACTATGGGCCTCCACTAAGATCAACTCTCCAATCCCATCAACATTGGGCACACAAACTTGCCCCTGCAATATCAAAACACCATCATCATCTAAATCCACCTTCGTGGCACCTCCACACTGCACCGTGTCTCTCAGGACACATAAATGGGGATCATCAAACTGCTGATCACGGCTTCGCTCCAATAATGAAGAACAAGCGACCGTGCAAGATAACACTCTGCTAGGCTCAGAAGTGCAACTGAACTCAACCAGAACTCGCACTTCGAGAATTTAGCATACAACAGACTATCCTTCAGAGTCTGAAGAACCACTCTGAGGTGCTGCTCGTACTCCTCCTAGCTGTGGGAGTACACCAGAATATCATCAATAAAGACTATCACGGACAAGCTAGATAAGGCCTAAATACTCGGTTCATCAAATACATAAATGCTGCTGGGGTATTGGTCAACCCGAATGACATGACCAAAAACTCATAATGCCCATATCGAGTGCGAAATGCTGTCTAAGGGACATCAGACGCCCTAATCCTCAGCTGATGGTTGCCAAATCTCAAGTCTATTTTTGAAAACACCTTCTCACCCTGAAGCTGGTGAAACAAATCATCAATCCTCGGTAGTGGGTGTTCTTTATCGTCACCTTGTTCAATTACTGGTAATCAATGCACATCCTCATCGAACCATCCTTTTTCTTCACAAATAGCACCGGCGTACCCCAAGGAGAAACACTAGGCCGGATAAAACCCTTCTCTAGCAAATCCTTGCAACTGGTCCTTTAACTCTTTCAACTCTGGCAGGGCCATGCGATACGGCGGGATAGTAATGGGCTGCGTGCCCGGGGCTAGATCAATACAGAAATAAATATCCCTGTCTGGCGGCATACCCGGCAGGTCTGAAGGGAAAACCTCTGGGAACTCCCGAACAATAGGAACAGAGTCAATAGAAGGAACCTCTATGCTGGAATCATGAACATATGCCAAATAAGCTAAACACCCAATCTTGACCATGCGTCGAGCCCTAACATATGAAATAACACTACGGGTGGCATGACCTGGGGTCCCTCTCCACTCCAACCGGGGCAAATCTGGAAAGCCAAGGTCACGGTCTTGGCGTGACAATCCAAGATAGCATGATACGGGGACAACCAATCCATCCCTAATATAACGTCAAAATCCACCATGTCTAAAAGCAATAAATCAACTCGGGTCTCAAAACCCTCAAATACTACTACACAGGAATGATGAAATCGATCGACCACTATAGAATCTCCCACTAGTGTAGATACATATACAGGAATAACCGAAGCATCACTTGGCATAGCCATGTAGGGTGCAAAATAAGACGACACATATGAATACGTAGACCCAGGGTCAAATAGCACTGAAGAATGCCTATCATAGACCAGAATAGTACATGTAATAATAACATCGGAAGACTCAACCTCTGGACTGGCTAGCAAAGCATAACACAGGGGCTGGGCCCCACCTCCCTGAAACATGTCCCTATGATGATCGGCTGCTGGCTGACCTCTACCTCTGTCGGTCCGAGCTCCACCTCTACGGTCCCTACCTCCACCTCTATGATCCCTTCCCCCGCCTCTAGCTGGCTGGGCGAGCTATGGATCACCTGCTGCCTGAATCATGGGGCGAGGACCCTACTGCTGAGAGCTGCCCGAGGCTCGAGGGAAAAACCTGACAATGTGACCGGGGACACCACAACCATGACAAGACCTCGGCTACTACGACTGCTGTCCCTATCAACCTGAATGTCGTCCGCTGAAGCTCTGAAGTGGGGGTGCACTGATAGGCTACTAATCTGAATAGTACTGCTGAGAACCACCGCTGCCTGGAGTACTATGAGAAACATAGAGGGATGACTGAAAGGGCCTCGGTGGATGACCACTACCATAAGAATCCCTACCTCCAGACGAGGTACCACTGAACCTACCAGAATGACGAGACCTCTTATCCAACATCTGACCACCTCCTCATGAGAGGGCCATCTCAACTCTGCTGGCCGCATTGGCCGCCTCCTGAAAGGAAATATCACTACCAACCCCCATAGCCATATGGAGATGGATCGGGTGAATCAGTCCATCAATAAATCTCCGGACCCTCTCTCACTCTGTCGGGAGTATCAAAATCGCATGGCATGCCAAATCAACAAATCGAGTCTCATACTACATAACTGTCATGGAGCCCTGCTGGAGGCACTTAAACTGCCTGTGAAGTGCCTCCCGCTGAGTGACTGGGAGAAACTTCTCCAAAAATACCTCCCGAAACTGATCCTATGTCAAAGCTGGAGACCCTGTTGGTCTAGATAGGCAAAAATCTCTCCACCAAGTCTTGGCGGATCCTACAAGCCGGTAGGTGGCCAAATCGACCCCATTGGTCTCCACTATACCCATGGTCCTAAGAATCTCATAACAGCTGAATAAAAAATCATGTGGATCCTCTGATGAAGTGCCACTGAAAGTGGTGGTGAAGAGCTTGGAGAACCGATCAAGTCTCCACAAAGCATCCGATGACATAGCCACTCCATCACCGGCCTGAGTTGTAATACCTAGCTGAGCTGCCACAGCTGGCTGAACCACTAGGACATGAGCCTGGGGAGCTACCTGCTCCAGAGTACGTGTAGCAGGAGTTTGAACCCCTCCTCGAGCCTGAGAAGTGGCTGGCGCTACGAACAGCAAAACCGCTCTAGTGACACTCTCCATAAAGCCTGCCAATCTGACTAAAGCGTCTTGAAGATCTGTGGTAACCATGACCCCTCCTAGGACCTGAGCTGGGCCCACTGGAGCTGCTGGGGCTGGAACCTCCTCATAATAGTCAATATGAGGCTCCACCTCTGGGACTGCTGCACGGGGCTGAGCTCTGCCCCTGCCTCGGCCTCTGCCCCTCGCAGGAGCTGCTGCGCGGTAGAAGAGGAAGCACGTGTTCTCGCCATCTGCGAAGTAACAGAGTAGAAAGACAATCAGTATTTGAGAAACAGAATCGCACGACAATAAAGAACAAAAGTGAAACTTTTCCTAACTCCGTAGCCTCTGGGGCAAATACAGTCGTCTCTGTACCGATCCCTCGGACTCTACCAAGTTTTTCCGTGAGTAGCGAGACCTATGCAACCTAGAGCTCTGATACCAACTTGTCATGACTCGGATTTCCCCACCATCTTGAGTCGTGATGGCTCCTACTAACGTATCTAGGCCAGCCAATCAGTAAACATTCTCTAATAATTTCTTAACAATATAAACATACGAAAGCAATTAAATAAAAATGGAAGACTTTAAGCTTATAAAACTAAAATCAAAATGCGAAAGTTTAATACGAATCTCTACCCAAAATCTGGTGTCACTAGCTCACGGGCTGCTATATAGTACTAAAAACAAGTCCGAAATGATATTACATACTATTTGTCTTGAAACAAAGAAAACAAACTAAACATAGAAGGGACTTCGGCCTGCGAACGCCAGTTAGGCTACCTCGTGAGTCCCTGGACTGAAGATAGCTCCCGGACAACCTAGTGCTGTTGTCCAAAAGCTGCTCCTGGATCTGTGCAAAAAGATGCACAGAGTGTAGCATCAACACAACCGACCCCATGTGCTGGTAAGTGCCTAGCCTAACCCCGGTGAAATAGTGACGAGGCTAGGCAGGACTACCAAATCAACCTGAACAGTTCAATATAAATATATGTGCAATAAATGTAAGGCCCCGTGAAATCCATACTCAAAAACCTGGATCCCGTGGTTCCAAGTTAGGATCATGTGTTAGAAATTAGTAAATACTCGCCGCGGCGCGGACCTTTTTGGATTGTATAATGCATTAAAAAGTCAAGAATAAGTTTCCAGCAAAAATGCAAGAAATGCGGTCCAAAATGCAATTGCATAATTGAAATGCGGACCGCATATATTCCGCAGAGTGAGGCAGAATTTTGGTTAAAATTGAAGTCAGTTATGCGGTCGAAATGCGGTCGCATAATCAAAATGCGGACCGCATAGTCGTCGCATAGTTTCCTTTGAATTTGCGAAGGTCAGTTATGTAGTGCACTTTGCGACCGCAGAACATGAATGCGGACCGCATTCTTACCGCAGATTGAGTCAGAACGTATGGTTTTTGGGAGGCATTCTACGGTCCATTATGCGGACCACATTTTCATTCTGCGATCGCAAATGCGACCGCATAGTTGACTCGGGGCTCCAATTTTCTAATTTTTAAGCCGACCTCCCCATCGATATAAGGGACGTTATAGCTCATTTTAAGCATGTTTTCTGAGATTTTTAGAGAGAGAGAGAGAGGGTCTCAAAGGGGAAAGCATTACCCATCAAATTATCTTTGATCCTTGCTAAAACATTGAAGAAAATCAAGAGAAGACACCAAAAAATTCGCATGCCCAAGAGGTAAGATTCATAACCATATCTCCTATTTCTACACTTAGATACATGGGGCCAGTTGAAAAGTAATTCAAGAATATAAGAGTGATGTTCTCTACATGCATGTCAAACCATAGGATGTTGGAAAGTAGAAAACTAAAAAGAAGGCAGTTGAGGGGTATAAAATGATAGAAATTCCTCACAAAAAGGGGGCTAAGATCACAATTCACCTTTAGTGTTTGATGATATGCTCGAACCAAGCTAGAACTTTAGTTTTGTCTCTAATTCTCGATTTAATTGGAAATTCTTGCTCAATAGATCGAAGCGCTAAGAGTTCTAGAAATTTGTAAAAGAGTAAGGAACAACTTTACTGAGGTATGTATGGCTAAAACCCTTTTTTTATTAGAAATCGAGCTTCGTTGGTGCTTACGGACGTGTGGTAAGAGTTGAATTGGCTAGTGTATTGATTGTTATTGCGAAATTAATTGATTTGCATATATCTATACATATTCGTGAAGGATGTGCCTCAATGTGAATAACGTGCCAATCTTGATAATTAGAGAATGATGAAAAGTATAATTATGTGTTGAAATACTTGGGCTATAAGCCAACATTGAAACAAAGAATTATTCATGCTAGCTACGTGCTCACCTACCTGTGATAGCAATTTGAATTGTCTTTGATATATGTGTCTATGATCACAACTTGTAAGATGAATATTGAAAAGGGAAAACGATGTGATGATGGCGGCCATGAGTGCCCCAGGAACAGTTATGATACGTGTGGAATAAAGATTTGGAGGTGTCGACTAATGAGAATGGATTAATGCCTAGGCAAGGCGACCTAGTCGATTGGGTCGTGATCGGACACCATGCCACACACATGGTGGTCATGTGCTGACATTAAATTCCGTACAAGGGAAATGAAGAATTGATTAAAAGTAATTCCTCCAATGAGGTGACCTAGCCGGTCGGGTCGTGACCGGACTTCGCGCGAGATGGCGGAGGTGATGAGAATAGTGGTGAACACGTGATACAATTGCCCTAATCTGTGTTATGGAAATTGTATGAAGAATTATATGAATTGCTTCTTTGATTTTGCCCGTATTAATTGATTTTATCTATTTGATAGTTATTTCTAGTAAAATGGTATTTAGTTATACATACCAGTACAATTCCAATGTACTGACGCCCCTTTTTGTCGGGGGCGCTAAATTCATGTTATGATTGTAGGTGGCTCCATAGCGGACAGTGCCGACCGTGTGTAGTGGAGCGTTCATCTACTTGAAGTCTCGGTGAGCCCCTTATTCTTCCATGGGGCTGCATGGTGTATCTTTTGTTATTACAGCTTTTCACTTTTGAGGTATATCCGGGGCCTTGTTGCCGGCATAGTCATGCTTATCTGTTGTATCCTTAGAGGCTCCAAAGACACTAGTGTGGGTTATGTACGGGTTTTGGGGAGTCCCCTATATGTATATGTTGTAATCCTAAACTTGTGATCTCCTTAAGCCGTAAATCTAATAGAATCCATGAAGCTAGCTTATAAACGGTAAATTTTTATGATATGAAATAAACCAGTAATGTGGTATACACCGTGTATTATCTTTCAAATTAAACAAAGGCATGAGTTCCGCATTCATATTGAGTTGGGGTAGAAAGTTTTCGGTAAGGCTTGCTCAGTCGGGTTCACTTGATTGAGTGCCGGTCGTGCCTCCCGAGGTTGGGGAGTGACAATAAAAGGAAAGGATACCAAAACTAAACAGTTAAAAGAGAGGGGAAACATGATATGGGGGATTACAATCCGGATATAAAAGTTATCAACTTAAATAAGAAACATGGCACAACAGTAATTTAACAAAGACAAGAAATCCAACAGTTGCACGGCATCAACCTTCGTGCTTTTACTCTCATACTCACCCAAGGCAATCAAACAAAATGCACGGCATCACCCTTCGTGCTTTCCTCACATAACTTTCATTTAATGGCACGAATTCGTGCATAATATAATCAACAATGGCACGGAATGTCCCTTCGTGCATAATATAATTAATAATGGCACAGAATGACCCTTCGTGCAAATATAATCAACAATGGCACGGAATGACCCTTCGTGCAAATATAATCAAAAATGGCACGGAATGACCCTTCGTGCATTATCACTCTTCCTCACCCAAACAATAATCACAACCAAACGAGCGAGGGGAATAAACAATAATGAGAAATGTCCCAGCAAGGGAAAAACACAATTGAACAACTAAGTCCCGGCAAGGGAGCAATGACAATAACTTCCACATCCCAGCAAGGGAGATAATCAATATACTCAAGTCATCCCGGCAAGGGATTTAATCACATTTCTTACCAATTCTTTCATTTCTTACTCAATAGTGTTTTATCGATCGAGCCAACGCTCCAAAGAATTCACAAATTCACAATTTATCCTCAACTCTTCACATTATTTAGAATTCATTAATTATCTTGGAAGAGTCCCAAATATATCAAGAACAACCAATAACAAAGCCCCACAGTCATGCTAGACACCAGTGTATAGATACTCGTCACCATACCTATAAACCGTACTCGATACTTTAGCAAACAGCAATCAATAATACTCTAATCCTATACCCTCAAGCCAAAGTTAGATCAAACACTTACCTCGAATGCTCCAAACTCAACTCAATCCTCTAGAATAGCTTTACCCCTCGAATCCACCACCAAACCGCTCGAACCTAGTCACAATTTACTTAAATGTATCAACAAATGCTAATTGAATCAACTTGAATGCATGAAAATGAATTTCCCAAAGTTTTACTCGAAAATTCCAAAAATTCCCCCGGACCCACGTGGTCAAAACTTGAGGTTCAAACCAAAACCCGGTTACCCATTCCCCCACGAATTCATATCTATGATTTGTTTTGAAATCGGACCTCAAATTGAGGTCCAAATCCCCAATTTTAAGAAAACCTAGGTTCTACCCAAAATCCCCATTTTCACCCATAAAAACCTTGATTTTTAAGTGAAAAAACATATTAAATGATGTTAATGATTGAAAGAAACAAGTAAAAATCGACTTACAACTGATTTGGAATGAAACTCGCTCTTGAAAAATCGCCCAAGGGTTTTATATTTGGAAGGATGGTGAAAAATGAATTAAAATTCGACTAAGTGTGGAATTGCAGAGCCTCTGATGTCGCAATTGCGAACTGGGGTTCGCAATTGCGAACCCCGACCAAATGTGGGAAATGCGAAGCTGGACTCGCATTTGCGAACCCTTACTAGGCTGTCAATTTTCGCATTTGCGAACCAAAAGGTCGCATTTGCGAAGGCTGAGGCTAAAGGTGGGCATCGCATTTGCGATCGATTGCTTCGAATTTGCGATGGAAGCTACCCAGGGAATATTTTGCATTTGCGATAAAAAACTTGCAATTGCGAGCTCGCATTTGTGAGTGCTGGCTTTGCAATTGCGAAGCCTGCAGAAGTGAAGCACACCAGGTTTTTCAACTATGAGAAATGCAATCCGACACCTATCCAAAACTCATCCGAGCCCTTAGGGCTCCAAACCAAATATGCACACAACCTCAAAAACATCCTACGGACTTACTCGTGCGATCAAATCGCCAAAATAACATCATTTACATAGAATCGATCCTCAAAACACATGATTTTCATTTCAATCTTCTTAAACTTTCAAACTTGGAATTCATAATCCGAAACACATCAAACAACGTCCGATTTCGACCAAACTTCACAGAAAGCGCTTAAACAATATATAAGACTTGTTCCGGGCATCGGAACCAAAATACGAGCCCGATACCATAGTCTTTTAATCAATTTTCATTTTCATTTTCCTTAATAATTTCACAAAAATAGTTTAACAGAAAAATGATTTTACTCGGGTTCTAGACCTCGGATTTCGACTCCGATCACATGCCCGAGTCCCATAGTTTTCTACAGACCCTCCGGGACCATCAAATCATGGATATGGGTCCGTTTACCAAAAATGTTGACCGAAGTCAACTTTAACCACATTAATATCAAAATTCTTCAAATTTTTCACAGATTTCACATATTTCAACATAAAAGCTTTCCGACTGCACGCCCGGACTGCACATGCAAATCAAGGCAACTAAAAGTGAGGTTTTAAAGGCCTCGGATGCGCGGAAAAAGGGATAAATACGGTGATGACCCTTTGGGTCGTCACATGTTTCATCTTCTCTATTTATATATTGAAATAACGAATCATGCCTCCCTCTTTATTAATTCTGATTTCCTTAATTGTTGGTGATTGAAAGATTTTCTTTCAAAGCCCTAAATGCTTAACCACATCCGTTTAAGCTAACTGATTACATTATATATTTGCTATGATACTTTATTTCCACTGAGTTGTGTCCTTAATTAAGGTTTTATGAATTTATTCCTAATCGACTACTCTATGCTTACTGAACCTTGACCCCTCTTTATTTAGTCATGCACTGATTTTTCTTCTTGCCTTATATGTTAATGAATCCTCCTGCTTGATTTAATTCCCTTAACTTAAGGGAGTACTTCCTTGATTCTCTAATTTATTGATTCTGAGTTTTTCAATTACTATACGACTAGGATTCTTACATTATTTCACCACCTACTTTTAACTATAAATACCCTAATTCTTTCATTAATAAGGGATGAACACTTAGTTTTCAAAACTACCTCTCTTACTAAATCTTTGCTATCCCTCTCTCTCATGCTATTTACTAGTATTAGCAGGCTACAAGCCAAGTCTAATCGTCCGTGCTCTTTATTGTTATTCCATTCTGCTTACTTCTCTCTTCACTGGTATGTCCTATTTTTAATTTAAAGCCTCAACAACAACATGATTCTCTTATTATTTTAGTTTCTCTTATTTCTAGTCTACTTCTACTTGTGGTTCTATTGTGAAAATTGTATTTAAGTTACTCTATAAACATGTTATTATGTCTCCCTTCCTTTTAGATTAATGTATTCCCTTATGTGTGCTTAAAAGCATTCCTTATCAATTGTCTTTTATCTACTTTGTACTTACAATATCATGAATCCTAAATCCCTACCCCCCTCTATGTGTTTATGTTATTCCTGACTGGTTTGTGATTATGCCAGTGTAAACTATCTCTGAGCATGTCCAAACCAGTCCTAAGACCCTTGCCGGTGTTATATGTTTGCTGTCAAATGTCTGTGTATCCCCAAACCCTTTGACCACTGGTTGACTACTGAATTCATTTGGATTCTCTGTGTGTTCCTATCCTAAAGTGCTTGACTTTATTTACCATAACCACCTCTTTTAAAACAACCTCCGTTGCTTTGCTAACTGATTTAAAAACAGTCTCTAATAAACCTCTTCAACTTGTGTCCTGCACTCTCACTTTACTCTTAGTCAATAAGTTCTACCCCCTCTAGTATATGTACTACCTTGGGATCCTCTTGAGACCCCTTTGAACTCTAGCGTACTGAGGCTGGCCTTTCCATACTACACTGGTTCCATTCTTGGTTACTAAGTCTAGGTGTAAGCATTGCCCGGGGTCCTTGAGACCCTTAGGGAACTTTGATGCACCTAGACTCTGATTTGTATATGGAATTGAGGTTTAGGAGACCATTGGAGTCTTTGGGAAACTTGGGCCTAATTGCAGGCTCCCTATAGAATAGCTTCATGATTTTCCATTTTATTTATGTAATTCATTCATTGGCCGGTAATAATTTGTAAACTGATATTTGGGGTATTGAGTAAAAAAGGGTGGGTAGATGTATACTTATGGGGTAAGTAGAAAACATGCTCATAGGTTTGCTCTTTTGAATCTGATTGCCTTTGCCTAATAGAAGTCATGCCTGTAGGGTTTCACTTATAATTTCGTTTGCATCAAATAGAAATCATGCCTATAAGGTTTCACTTCTAATGCCATTTACATCAAGTACAAATCATGATCAATGCATTTTTGTCATGTTAGAAACCATGTTCATAGGTTCTAAACAATCAAGTCTTAAATCAATTCAAGTATAGATGCCATGCCTATAGGATTCGACATCGATTCACTTCTAATAAATTTGTCTGTATGTTGCTAAAAAATAGTAATAAGCCTAGATACCATGCCTATAGGGATCTATACTCCCAATTTTGTTTGGTAATTTAATTTAGCCTAATAAATCAATTTCATTACGCCTAGTTCCTTTCTAAAGTCGGTCTTATTAAGAGATGCATTTCCTGAAACAAGTTCGTTCGAAATTGCATTAATCTCATTAGATACCATGTTTATAGGTATTAAGGGATTATATTTTGAAAACCTGTTTGCTTCTACATTAATATAGACACATTACACTTCATATAGGCAAGCCTTAGCACATTCTAAAAAACTGCATTTCCCGAAGCTGTCTCTGTTATTTAACGTCTCCGATTCTAATAACTTTTAAAAGAGTTCTTAGGAAACTGCTAGGTTATAACTTCTGGATATAAAGTTTGGTCTATCTCTAGATAGTCACTTAGCAATCCTGCTTTAGGACTTTAATTAATAAAGACCTTAATTGTATTTGAGTCATTCTTCTTGTATGTTTACTTAAGGAGGAAACTTGAGCCTTTTATCTGCTCCCACTACGTGAAAGTCCTACATGTTTTACTGTCGCCTTAGAGTTTTCTCCTTTCCAAACCTTAGGGGGTACATCTAGCACTACCTATAGGTAGAGGTCCTAATCCCTCCGAGACAACTAAGAAAGGATGGGTAGCAGCACACAATAGGGATCAGTGACCAAACACTCGCGTTGCATGACTAATAAGGGGATGAGAAGGGTAGTGTCACGGCCCCAAATACCGGTCGTGATAGCTTCTACCACATTACTAGGCAAACCAGACCAACTATCAAACCATAACCCATTTTCATTTTAATTACTCATTTGCTAAAATAGTTTAATTACCAACTATCATAATAAGTGTTTAAAGCAGCAAGGTAGATATGCGGAAGTGAACAAACACATGAAAAACTACACGGGCCACACTGATCTGGTGTCACGAGTCTAGAGCCTCTAATACAAGTCTGAACAACCTACTACATAAATAGTCTAGAAATGCAGAAAAGTAATAAGATAGAGGGGAGAAATTAGGGCTGCGAATGTCATGCAGCTACCTCGCAATCCCCAACAAATGCTGGAAAACAGTTGAAAGCTCTCACTCGGCCGCTCGGGCACCTAGATCTACACACAAGGTTCAAGAAGTAACGTGAGTACGCCAACTCAGTAATTAACTAAAGTAAATAATGGACTGAAAGCAGTGACGTTGTTCAGTTCAAAACATATAACTTTAAAATTAGTTCTGTCATAAATTCATCATTTTAAGTTTAAAACTTTGAAATCGGTTACTTGACATTATATCCAATAGAGGCTTATTTATAAGAAGAGCGAAAATAGTAGAAACATCATAACATGGCCCCTCGGGCAAAGAATCACTAGGAATATGGCCCCTCGGGCAGCCCCTGAGACACTCGTGACTCAACTCTCGTCATTCAGTACTCACCCTCATCACTTGACTCATTTAATCTCATAACAATAGAAGTTATAGAAACCGATGCGGCGTGCAACCCGATCCATATATTTATAGTTGACTATGCTCACTGGGGGTGGACAGACTCCGGAGGGGCTACTACAGCCCAAGCGTCATATCGATGTGGCGTGCAACCAGATCTAATATATATATCGCTACGGTGTGCAATCCGACCCATATAATTATCACTGCGGCATGCAGCCCGATCCATCTATATATATATATATATATATCCTCACCATAAGGTTCTCAACCTCTCTCAGTCATTAGCCTTACCGCCTCTCGGGCATCACAACAGGAATTAAGGAACCCAACACAAATAGTCCTCACAATAGGAGTAGAGTGATAAAACCAGTTTAAACATTTAACAGGTGAAATCATGACTGAGCATATGTTTTTAACAAGTAAAATGAGGAAGACAGTGAAATGCACCTAAGGTTTTCTACATGTTGCCACAAGGCCCAAAACATGGCATAAAGCCCGTAATACAGTATAAGGATCCAAAAAAATCAAGAATAATATAACATTTCCAAGTAAAATACGCGACTTGATAGTCGCTACGGGACGGACCAAGTCACGATCCCTGCCAGTGCACGCTCACACGCTCGTCACCGCATTTATCAAATCAAGTCAAATATCGGGGTTTATACCCTCAGTTCAAAATTTACAATGGTTACTTATCACAAATCGGTGAAAAATACTACTCCGCAATGCTTTTTCCTCTCGAATCGGCCTCCACTTGCGTCAAATCTAGTCAAAATTAGAACGAATACATCACAATATGCTAAGGGAACAAAGCCCAAGTGAAATCAATCAAAAAATTCCAAAAATCTCGAAATTAGCAAAACCTGAGTCGCGAGCCCACCTCTTGAAACTCAAAAATTTTTACGTCAAGGGGTTCCTTATCTCCCCACGAGTTCATACATGCCAAAAGTTCTCAAATCCGACCCTAATTGGTCCTTCGAAACCCCAAATCAAAATTCCAAAATTCCAAGCCCTAGTTCTTCCATTTCAGCTTAAGTTTCCATGATTTTCTATATGGATTTCACAATAAAATCGAGTTTTAGGTTCAAACATCTTACCCCCAATCGATTCCTCTTGAATCCCTCTTTAATCTCCTTCAAAAAGCTCTCAAAATGACCCACTATGGAGGAAAATAAGCTCAAAATCGCGGACAAGACGACTTAAAAACATTCTGCCCAGGTCCAAATTTCTTTCTTCGCTAATGCGGTAAAACCCTCGTGTTCTCGAAGCACAACTTACCTTGACCAATTTTTTTTCCTTCTACGCAATCGCGACCAAGACCTCGCGAATGCGATGTTTCACCCAGGTGACCCTTCGCAAACGCGACCCTTCTCCCCCGAATGTGATGAACAAATTCTCTCAGAAGCTCAGCTGGCCATTCCTCTATGCGAACACAACTCAAATCCCGCGAACGCGATGCACTGACTTGCTGCCCTTCACGAACGTGTAGCCAGCCTCGCGAACACGAAGGCCAAATTCTCAAATTCCTCAACTTACTCTTCACGAACGCGAGGGCCCTCTCACGAACGCGAAGTGTTAAATTCCTGCAACAGCTGAAACCATTTTCTGCAATTTTTCTTAACATAAAATGATCCGAATGACCACCCAAAACTCACCTGAGGCCGCCGGGACCTCAACCAAAGGCACCAATACATCCTAAAACCATATTCAAACTTGTTCCAATTATCAAAACACCTCAAACCGCATCAAATCACACAAAACACATCGGATTCAAGCCTAAGTTTCTAAAATCTTCCTAAATACACTTTTGATCAAAAACCCAACCAAACCACGTCCGAATGACCTGAAATTTTGCACACACATCCCAAATTACATAAAAAAGCTACTTCAACTCTCGGAATTCTATTTCGACCCCCGAATCAAAATCTCACCTACCAACCAGAAATCGCCAATATATCATCTTCACCAATTCAAGCGTAATTCAACTCTGGACCACCAAAACCCATTCCAATCACACATCCCTAAGTCAAAAATCACCTTCAGAAGCTAATGGAACCATCAAAACTCACATCCGAGCCCTCTAACACATAAGTAAACATTCGGTTGACTTTTCCAACTTAAGCCTTCTTAAAAAAAACTAAGTATCACAAGCCTTATCAAACTCATTATGGACACGATCCGACAAACACGATACTACAAAACACGGATCACAAAGCATAAAGAAATAGAAATAAGGGAAACAGAGCGGTAACTCATGAGATGACTAGGCGGGTCGTCATAGGTAGACATAGGATATGATGACTACGTGATAATATCACGTGTAGCCCCTCATTGAGGAGTATTTACCGCACATTTCATGGGGTGATCCTATAGGACAAACAGCCTAGAACCCCTCTTTACCAAATCCTCTCTTTATTCAAACTTTAGTCTTTTACAATTTGTTCAACTTACTACTTGAACTATCCAACGTGCTTTACTTGCAACTTGTTTTATTCAATTATTTATATGGACTAATTTGTGAATATAAGTTCAGCTGGGACCCACAGTTGTAGAGCAAGAGGGGTGCCTAACACCTTCCCCTCAAGGTTACTTCGAGCCCTTACCCTAATCTCTGGTAATGCAAACCAACTCAAGAGTTAATCACTGTAAGTGCCCTTACGCACCATAATCCGTTAGGTGACGACTCTTCAAATACCCAATTCCCAAAAGGAAATGAGTTATCACACCCCGTGGATGTCGAAACCCAAACTTCTCCCGCGGGGGGGAGAGAAAAGGGGCGCGACAGCATGGCGACTTTGTTGGGGATATTTTAGGCTCTTACCATAACGAACTTGTCTTTACAAATTAGTCCAAGCATTCTTATCCCATACCCTGCTCCCTTATTTGAATATCAAATGTATATTTTAAGGTTTTATGATTTCTTTGTTACCCAGAAAACTGACTTGTCTCTTTGTTTTCCTTTCATGGTAACAGTCTTTTCAATTATTTAAATGTTATATTTATTTTTCCCTACATGAAAATACTTGCCTAATTGTTGTTAACTACTACATAAATCATTCTCCATATCATATTCCACTTGTGCGTATCAAATCCTATATTAGCATTTTAATGAGTGGTTGCACTCTTCCTATTTACTACTTTAAATTTGGAAAGGCTTAATTGCTGTAAAACTAGTCGTTCAGCAGTGCAGTCGACGGTTTCGTGCCTTCGCCCTCAATTTGTCTGCTTGAGGGTACCAGTCTCAAACCCCATAGAAACCTTACTCTGTTTAAATTATGCATGCATCATGATCAAGCCTAGTCGGGTCAGTTATGTTGTCCATATAATGATCCTATAAGATAAGCCTTATCTAAAGTCCATCGGGTTTTCCATAATCCCAAAGGATGCAACCACATTCTATGCATTCATTTGGAGAACTAAATGTTGATATGTTGATCATAAATGTATAAATAGTTAAATCCATTGGTGGTAAGTCCTAACCCTTTGTTTAGAAGAAAATGAGGCATGAGATCCCCAAATTCGGTATGATTAGAAATATCACTCCATTGTTGCTAGATTGGTGGGAAGATCTCTCCTCAAGTGACAAGAAGCATGTGAAAAAGTATGTGGGTAACTTGCTATCCCTACTAGATATTGAACCAAACAACAAATTGGTCGAGGCTGCTACTCTATTCTGGGATAGCGAAAGAGCGGTGTTCCGTTTTGGTGACATAGAAATGACATCGCTTCTATAGGAAATAGGAGGACTTGTAGGGTTAACTTAGTATAGTCCTGGGCTTTTGGTGCCATAAAACCGTACGGGCAGGGGATTTTTGAAAATGATGGGGCTAAAAAAGAATGTCGACCTAGTGTGCCTGAAGGACTCCTACATACCTTTCGAATATCTCTATGAGAGGTTTGGCCATATAAAGTCTTTTGGCACTTACCATGATGAGATATCCCTCACTTCACTGGGTCACATCCACCGTAGAGTGTTCGTGTTCATCGTGTGCTTTCTGGGGATCATAGTTTTCCCGATGAAAAAGGGAAGAATTCATACTAGGTTGGCCATGGTTGCAAAAATTCTGATGGAGGGGACTAATGGACAGACATATACCATAGTCCCCTTGATCTTAGCTGATATCTATACGGCCCTGGAGCACTGTCAAAGAGGGGTCAAGCATTTTGAAGGATGCAACTTATTGCTGCAATTATGGTTATTGGAGCATCTTCAAAAGGGTCGCTATCACCAAGAATTTCCACGAAGGGCTTGGAATGACCACATTTCTTTCCATCACCCTAAGTAGGTGACCTACATTGTGGATAGATTTGCTCGGCCGGAAAGTGCCAGCGAATGGGTAGAGTTCTTTGACAATCTGACCGAGGGACATGTGTAGTGGAAGGTTGAATGGTTTCCAACAGAAATATTTATTATTAGGTCTAGAAATGCTCCGCATTTGGTGTTGATCGGGTTGAGAGGGATATATCCATATGTCGCTGTGCGAGTTATGAGGCAAGCAGGCAGAAAATAGGTTGTACCAAGGGTCGTCAAGATGAGTCACTTCAGGGCAGACTTTCAAGAGGACCATGTCCCTTACAAGTGCCAAGCTCAACATATATAGTGCTGCAAAATCATTGTGGAGAAGAATACCATTAAGCCAGATAGATATCATGCAGGGTGCAAGTCTCTGTACCCGACCTAGCTAGGGGACGATATGAAAGGGATGGTGACACCAAGGACCGGCCGAGGAAACAGAATCATAGATGAGGAAGCTGAAACCCAAGTCAAGTACAACAAGCTGCGCAAAAGGGTTCACGACTCTGAAAATGAGTACCAAGAAATACATGAGAAGAATGCAAGGTTGATTTAGGAATGGAAGAGATGGAGGTCACTTCCAACAGGAAACTGGAATACCTGGAGCAAGGAATAGTGGAGTTATAGGGAAAAGGCATAAAAAGGATTGAAAACTGTCAGAACGCTGAAGGAGCTGAGGGAGGATATCTGGTCCGAGCCTACTTGCTGCACGGACTGTGCGAGCTGGGGGATATATTTGACGGAGTTTGAAAGATCAAATCTGGGGAATGTCATTCTGGGACCAAATAGATTAGGATTATTTTCTTTTCTTAAAATGTAATAAGGCCAAGTGCTAGTAGCAACTTGTTTTGTTAGTGTCGTTTTTTGGATTCATCTACTTTTATATTATGAAATGAGGCGTTTATTAGCATTTGAAGTTCTCCAAATTTGTTTGTCACTAGTCCTACCTCAGGCACAATGAGGAATCCCAAATTAGGATACGAGTTTATATTTCGCAATATGTGTTTAAATACTGCAAACATTTCAGGATCCCCACTAGCTTGTTACGTTTTATTTTATTTACTTTTTTATTATTATTCCCATCCCCCATAGATTGGTTCATCCATACTGGCTTTGTCAGTATATCATACCACATCTAGAGGCCCTCCACCTCCTCCTCCTCAAGGCAACACAAAAAGTAGAGGGATTGCAAAGATGGACGACTTAAGTGGAATCCGAAAGGAAAACATTGAGAACGTAGAGACCACTGACAGCCATAGTACTCCGGCCCCAAATGACCTGGTTTTGAGACTTGAGCAAAAGATACTAGAACTTCAAGGAGAACTTGAGCAGACCTACAATTTGGCAAACTTATCACTCATCCTCAATCTCTCTGATATCTGCCAACAGAACGCAAAGTACCCAACACCTCCTCAGAACATACAAAACCAACAACCGCAAAATCCTACTATACCAAATCAATATGTAACTCCACAACAAATATCAATCCACTGCCAATACCAACTCCACAAAAACATCATCATCAAACAATTCCAACCACCACTTACCACACTCCCAAAAATACACCCCCACTCATTCCCTATCTACAAAACTCCACCAATGACCATCACCATACCCAAGTACCTAGTACCCATCAGAGCAACCTCATATATGTGGAAACTATACCACATTCTACCAAACTCAATCTCCTGTGTGCTAGAACCCTCCGAGGAGGACCTACTCATTAAGAACATGGCCGAAGAACTCAAGAAGTTAAAAAGCCGAATGTAAGGTATTGAAGGAGATAGAGGAATAGAAGGTTTGAACTACGAAGATCTGTGCATACAACCTGATGTGGCATTGCCAAAGGCGTACTAACCTCCAAAGTTTGAAATGTCCGATGGCACAGGGGATCCCAGGGTTCACCTAAGGACCTAGTGTGACAAGCTTGTCGGTGTTGGAAAAGATTAGAATGAAGCTGTTTATGAGGATTCTTACTGGGGATGCATTATCTTGGTATATCAGCCAAAATCCCAAGAAATGGTCCAATTGGGTAATCATGGCATCAGATATCATGGACTGGTTCAGGTTCAACATAGAAAATGCACCTGATGTATTCTAAATTCAGAATCTCAAGAAGAAACCTGCTGAGACTTTCCGCGAATATGCTACTCGTTAGAGGTCAGAACCTGCCAAGGCCAGGCCCGCTTTGGTTGAAGAACAGATGAATAAATTCTTCGTTTGGGCATAGGATCCACAATATTGTGAGAGACTGATGGTCATCGAAAATCATAAATTCTCTTATATCATCAACCTTGGGGAAAAGATCAAGGATAGAATCAAGAGCGGGATGGTAACGAATTTCGAGGCACTGCAGGCCACAAATAAAGCACTCCAATCGGGTGGCATATCGAAGAAAAGAGATGTTAGGGCAGTAATGGTGGCCCAGGACCCAAAAACTTTACTCACATATCAAGCACTTCCACCTACATACCAACCACCTCCAACTACATACCAAACACCTCCACCTACAAACCAAGCATCACCACCCACATATGAACCTTGATCTCTCCGATATTCCCAACCAGCTGTTGTCCGTCACACATATAATTCTCAACCATCCTACTTACAATCACCACCAACTCTCCAAAATTATCCAAGATCAAGACCCAACTTCGATCGTAAGCCGCCCAGACAATACACCACCATTGCTGAGCCCATAGACCAATGATATTAAAGGTTCAGGGCCGCAGGTTACGTCCCTCCTTTTCCCGTTATGGCACTATAAAATCCATCCTAATGGGTCAATCCGAACAAAACATGTACATACCACTTAAGGGCATGCCATTTATGAGTGGCGAACATTGAGGGATAATATCCAGACGCTCATTGACAACAAGGTCAAACAAGAAAAGGAAGCCGCACCAAATATCCGTAACAATACCCTCCCTGATCATAGAGGTGACGGTGTACATGTTATACAAATAAATGAAGAATGGGACCCGAGGGATCAATCAGACTTATCTAAGAAGACGATGACCCTAAGGTCGCAGTTACACTTACTCCTTTGGTTCAGACTCAGGCACCTATTGATGTAGAGGTAACTGCATTAGTTCCATTCGAGGTGGAAGTAGTTCCTCCCCACAACCACCTCCACTCCATTTAAAGTAGAAGTGGTCACACCTTTCACTGTGAGAATGTCAACCACACCCCCATTCAACTCAAAAGCAATACTCTGGGATTATGTTGTCGAGGCTCGGTGAAAAGGGAAGACTAAGATAGAGGAATCTGACGCCGTACAAGGAATGACTAGAACTGAAAGGGTCTATACACCTGAACATTTGGGAGGTTCAAGTAAGGATACCACTGCTAGGCAACCTGTCATTGACACCAGGATGGATGATCTATGGCGGAAAGTACAAGCAAAAGAATATTCTATTGTTGATCACCTGAACAAAGTCCCTACTAAAATATCTATTCTATCGCTATTACAGAATTTAGAGGCGCACAAGATCACATTGATGAAAGTACTAAGCGAGGTTTATGTAACTAATAATATCAGTGGTGGAGAAATGGACAACATGGTCGGTCAGTTGCTAGAGAGCCATAAGATTATATTCCATGAAGATGAGCTGCTGCCCAAAGGTTTGAATCACAATCAAAAATTGCACATTACCATAAAATTTGAGGACAAGTTCATTGCCAGGGTCTTGGTTGATGGAAGTTCTAGTCTGAATATTTGTCCACTGGATACCCTGAAAAGGATGGACAGAGGTTTCCATGAAATACGGACTGGAAGATGAATGTGAAGGCTTTTGATAGGTCCTAGAGGGCCACGATCGGGGAAATTAACATTTGTTTGCAGATGGGACCAACCTGGCTCGATGTTGAGTTCTAAGTGCTTGCCATACCAGCCTTATATAATATTTTGTTGGGTCGCCCGTGGATCCATGCTACTAGATTCGTGCCCTCCATACTATATCAAGCCGTAAAATTTAAATTAAACCGTCAGGAGGTAACCATTCATGAGATGAGAGTAACCCCATCTACACCAGTCAAACCCTTTAGGCCATTGGACATAGAATGAGTCTAGGAGGGGAAACCTACCATCACATTGAACGGGTCAATGCCGCTAAGAAAGATAAGTGGTGGAGTAACAAAAGAAAACATACTAGCATGGTCTTGATACGAAACCGGTAAGGGGTTGGGAAAGAATCTCCAAGGCATCACCAAGATGATACGGCTAAAAAATCATGGTACCACCTTTGGGCTCAGATACTAGTACACATAGCAAGAGTACTTGGAGTGGTCGCCTCCATGGCGTGGACTGTATTACACTCTTGAGCAACCGATACCCCGTTTGGAACAAGCTCTCTATTAGGCGGATACAATATGGGGAACTACTGAACAAGAAAAACTAGCTGGGCTGAAGGATCTGTTCTTGGAGGATAAGGATGGACTGCAGTGCCATAATTGAGGAGGAGCAGGAAGAAAGCCTCACCATTCAGGCTGTGGTAAAGGGAGCTGTTCTCTGAAATTGGACTGTCGCACCATCCCAAGCCTGTCGAGTTCTTGGGTAGCTTAGCGGAATTTATAGCTATTCTAGGCATTTAAAATTTTCAGCAATTTTGTTTTAAGATTTCTCTATTTTAAATAAATGCTCGATCCCTCGAGCCAAGCTTCTGTTTGAACAATTTTCTCAGTTTTAATTAAACGTATCTATCCTTTATCATTTTTCACTACTATTTTCAATACTTTTCCCTTCTACAGCATTATTATTACTTTTCCTGATGAACCCGTGGTTGTGACATGTAATAAGGCAACACAATATGAGAATAGTGACTTAGAAGATGAGATACCCGAGGAAATTGTCAGGGAAGTTGAGAATTTTTAGAACAAGCCTAAGTCCAACTTGGACGAAACTGAAGCAGTAAATTTGGGAGACGTAGAGACCATCAAAGAGACCCACATCAGCATTCATTTGTCACCAACAGAGAAGGAAGAGTACGTCCATTTTCTAAAGGAATATGAGGATATCTTTGCATGGTCGTAAGACGATATGACCAGTTTGATCACATCTATAGTTTCTCACAAGTTGCCTACCAATCCTATATGCCCGCCAGTCAAGCAGAAACTTAGAAAATTCAAACCAGACATGAGTTTAAAGATCAAGGAAGAAGTTACCAAGGAGATCAAAGCCAAGGTTCTCAGGGTGGTTGAATACCCAACATGGTCAGATAATATTGTGCCAGTTCTAAAGAAAGATGGAAAGGTCCGAGTATGTGTTTGTTATCGGGATTTAAACAGAGCAAGTCCCAAAGATGACGTCCTGCTGCCAAATATACATATCCTGATCGATAACTACGCCAAACATGAACTCCAATCCTTTGTAGATTGCTTCGCAGGTTGTCACCAAATCTGGATGGATGAAAAAGATACCGAGAAGACAACTTTTATTACACCTTGGGAAATATACTGTTACAAGATGATGCCATTCGATCTAAAACATGCTGGGGCTATTTACATGAGGGCCATGACAAACATATTCCATGATATGATACATAGAGATATAGAGGTATATGTCGACGATGTCATTATCAAATCCAAGACGGCCGCAGATCACATAGCAGACTTGAGGAAATTCTTCGATAGGCTCAGGAGGTACAATTTGAAGCTTAACCCCGCAAAGTGTGCATTCGGGGTTCCTGTAGAAACGTTATTGGGATTCATTGTCAGTCGCTGAGGGATCGAGCTAGATCCGACAAAAGTCAAAGCTATTTAAGAGTTACCACCACCCAACAGTAAAAAGGACGTGATGAGCTTCATGGGATGACTTAACTACATCGGTCGATTCATAGCACAATCCACTTTAATATGTGAACCCATTTTCAGGATACTGAGAAAGGATGCCGAGACAAGTTGGACTGGGGATTGTCAGAAATCTTTTGACAAGATCAAGGAATACCTGTCCACAGCGTCAATTCTAGTCCCGCAAGAACCAGGACGACCTTTGCTGCTTTTGTCTGCGGTCCTCTTCATTGATGGCCAAAACCGCTTCTGCGGTCCAATTATCGCCTCTGCGAGGGCCGCTTCTACGGTTCCATTTCCGCAGAAGCGGAAAATACCAGATACTAGCATCCTGGCCCTTATTCAAACTCCGAATTCGATCCGCTAGCCACCCGGAATCCACCCGAGGCCCCCGGGACCCCAACAAATCATACCAACCAATCCAAAAACACATTACGGACCTGCTCAAGGCCTCACATCATATCAAACAACACCAAAATCACGAATTACACCTCAATTCAAGCTTTATGAACTTTGAAGTTTCCAACTTCTATTTCCGATGCCAAAACCTTTCAAATCACGTCCGATTGACTTCAAATTTTACACACAAGTCATATTTGACATTAC